>JAOUZG010044037.1:3336856-3379699 GCA_026289955.1 Argiope argentata | reverse complement strand
ATATATATATATATATATATATATATATATATATATATATACTACAGTATAATATTGAGAAGTGCTACATATGGGCATGTACATATATTTCGCGCGAATTATAATATGTTTGTAGGTGAGTAACTGTAAAGACAGCTAAACAGAATGATTGCCATAATATTGCTGAATATATATATTGCCATATTGCCATAAATTAGAGTATTTTTCAAAACTGAATAACTGAATATATATATATATATATATATATATATATTCTTCTTCTTAATACAAAATTATGTTACATAAATGCATACAAAAAGCGTTTGAAATTATTTGGATTAATAAAATTATAATTATAGACAGTTTTTTTTAAATAACGCTATCTTATAAATTAATACTAAGAGAATTCAATTTAATAAGGGAATATAAAACAACACTTAAATATTTACATTTTCATGCAAAAAAGTATAATTCAATGATATATTGATAAAGTATAACACAAATTGTCTTTCTTTATAATTTCACATTTTATGGACACGTTTATACTTCTGCCTCACGAACATTCACTCGTTGTATATGTTATTGATATATATTGTGTGTTATAATGTCTGAAATAATATTCGAATATAATATCCAGTTTTGTGTTGTGAATGCATATTTATTCACGTGTGATTAAGTGTTCTTGCACTAAATGTAATGTTAAGATTCTAAAACACCCCATCATCACTCAAAATTTATTTTTTGCACTGTTAAAGTGTCAGTAAAAACAAGTTTATAAGTGTTTTCTGAGAACTTGCTAACTTTGAAAGTATTGAGAAATGAATAGAGCAAGAGACCGTATATTCTCATTTAAAATTGCTGTTCCGGTGCTGAAAGAATTGTAAAAGATGAAAAAAAGCAAATTATGAGTATTTGAAAGATCTTCAAATAAAATTTGAAAATTAATAATATGAAAAATATTTTGAAATCCATCTTTTTCATGATACAGAATTATTCCCATTATTTATAAAAACAAAAAAGTTTTTGAACAATCCTTGAAATAAAAATTATATATACATTTCAATCACAGCATACTTCAATTATACCCAAATTTATTACAAAATTAATTATGGTCTTCTTTGGCATTTAATTAGCAATAAAAATGATTAATTTTGTGATAAATGAATATAATTTAGGTAATATTGCAATAAAATATTACTAATTTTTCATACATTACTTAATATTTGTATTTTTCAATTGCATTTGCTCTAAATACATGTGTTATGATTTTTATCAAATCGAAAAAGACAGAGGAAAAGAATATATAAATTATTCAAGGTGATGTTCAAAGTTTTTAGTCTAAAATATCCCTTATAGTTTCACAAATATTTTAATTACATAAAAGCATTTTTAAAATTTAGGCAAATTACCAGATGCTATGAATGAAATTTAAAAAAAAATTAAAAAATTCAGTCCATATGTTCTAAATCAAATATATAAATTTTGACTCTTAAGTTCTTGCACCAAAAAAATTACAGTTTTAATTCATTTGTCAGAAAACAACTTATATTGTACTGCTCTCTTAGGTATTAAAAAATTTTCTTGTATTTTAATTACCATTTTAAATGCAACGAATCTATCTAGAATACTAGCATTTCTAATATAAGTAAAGGAGAAGCAAAACTACAATTTATATACATTCAACATATCATTTAGGTATAAGAAATTCAGAAGAACAATGTTATTTATTGAGGCTGCAAAACACATATTTGAGTCCCTTTATTAGTGCCATTTACAAAGAAATCAAAGAATATAAATTTCATTTTGCTGTATGAGTTATACGATGTGAAAACAATACGTGGAAGTTCTCAAAGTTTTCCATTAGGATCTAATACGAATGCGAAGTTATATAACGCCTGTTGTAAAACTTGTATTGGAAGATCCATCTGCATATTATTTCTGTAAAGGTGATGTAAACAGTTACAATAAGATTAAGATCCCCATTAGCTCAAGATATTGTACAATGAATTAAAATGACTTTACTTATGACACTTGCCAATGAATACTCCAAGTGTCATAAGTAACAACAGCAGATGTCTCTGGTTTATTAAGTAAATATCCAATACTTAATCTTATATATGCATTGAACTTTACCCTGATGTCCTATTTCAGTATATACAATAAAAGGAAATAAAACAATAAAAGGGTTCTAATAAACAGACTCAAATATGTCTCTATTTTAGAAAGAATTATAAATTGCAATATTTGTACTAACTGCAATTTTAAATATGCTTTTTAGCATTTAAAAAATTTGGCAATATTGATTTTCTAATATAATTTTCTGATTCAAGGCATTGTTCTTACCCAGCTTTGTATTTAAGCAAGAAAATTTAAACATTTCAGTATTTTTATTTTAAATTAATGCTCGGATATTTATATAAAGAATAGTTAAAATATATACGAAAATGCATCCTGCTTTAGAGCAATATATATATTTTGAACTACAGCAAAAGAGCAGAATTCACCTCACTTACCCGTTGTCTTTCAGGTAGATAAATACACGAAATATAGTAGACAATATAAATAAATATATGTATATGAAAGATTGGAAGCTACATTTTCTTATAAAAAATATTTTAATTAAAATGCAGAAGTTCTGATTCAGAATTGGTGTAGAAAAATACATTAAAGGAAGGAAAAAAAGAGTTCTATAGAGAAATTGCATTTAATTATAAATTGGAATATATTTCCCTTGATTATTTGCTTCGTTTAGTCTCGAACATATTTGAATATAAATTAAATAAGTTACTTTGAAGCATGATCCAAATAAGATATTTCTTAAGATTACAAAAATATCTGATAAATATAATTAAATAATCCTTAATATTTGTAAGGATATTCTAATTAAAAATCTAATTAATGAAATTTTAAAAAAAACTTATAATTTTAGTGAATTAGTAATTTAAAATCAAAACTTTCAATCACACTAAATTAAAATATATATATACATTAGTGTTTATTTCAATATTTAATGAATATACAATATTGGTATACATTAGTATTTAAATCATTATATGAATTTCCTCTTTCTATTTTATAACATTATATGCTCTACTGAACTACTCTATGATTCAACTTTTAAATGTCCTCAATTTAAAAATGAATTATTTAATTCATTTAGATTGCTTATTTGAATTATACTGAAACAGAATTATGTTCCCAAAATAATAAGGAAAATGCTCAAATCTGTTTTCACATATTTCAAATTATCATGTGAGAACATTGATATTTTGAAATATAAATTATAATTGTTGAATGTCAGATTTTTAAATCATTGTTGATCACATGAAATGGTTTTATTTTGCAATGCAAATTTTGATTATGGAGTGCAGGTTTTTTAAATCATAGTTGATCACATGAAATGAATATTTTTATTTAGCAACATAAATTTTGATTGCTGAGTCCCAAATTTTTAAATCTTAGTTGGTCACCGTAAATGCAAACAACAATCCAAAATATTTTTAAAAAATAGATTGATCTTCACACCATAACCCTTCTATAAAGATACTTTTAATAAGGTGGTTAGATTTGAAATTAGTTTAATGTAATTCAAAATCTAATTTCAAATGTTTCATAAATAGGAAATTTTTTCCTGATATTTAACATTTTTCCAGATTCCAATTTCTGTAGTCAGTTATCTTAACAACCACAAGTCTTTAGATTTGGCCTTTTTTTTTTTTTTGACAAAACAAATCCAATTACCAAAATAGCATTGTGTTCTCACATGATAATAATAATTTCAACATGGGTTAACTATTATGAAAAAAAGAAAATAGCTTTTTAATGTTTTTGTCATTTTGGGTCGCATTATAGTTGGATGAACTGAGAAAAACAGAAATTAAACGTAATTTGACTCTTTTACATTATCTAATACTAATTAATTAATCTAAATACTAAAAATGTGATTCATGTAAAAAATATTAAATATAATTATTCAGGAAATGACTTGAAGAACTGTTGGAATTCGTGAATAAAAGAAAAAAAATAATAATACAAAGTGATTTTATTGGCACTTACTCCAAATTCCCTAATTCATGAGTATAAAATACTTTACAATTCAACTTTCTATCGGTTTGTTTTTAGTGATGTAAAGAATAAAATATTTTATAAAACTTCGGGAGATAGTTCCTAATTTTGGCAGGGCTTCTTAAACTTTGTTAAGTGACTCCATTCATGATCAAAAAAATTCTCAGAATCTGCATTTTTAAAAAGTTTGATTTAACATAAAAATTCACTTTGACTCACTAAATTGTTTCAAATATTGTTTTAATTCAAAATATTTTCTTTAACATCTAACCACTAAGAGCAAAGAAATAACAACAACTTTAAGAAGAGTAAAAATTAAACAGCCATTCCCTATTAGCACAAGATATTGTACAATAATCCCACTAAGGCAAATAAAGTCACAATATTCGATATCTTTTCCCATTACTTGAGTATTATTTATGTGATAAGTTTAATAATATTAGTTGTGTAAACATGAAATGAAAAATGTAATAAGAAACATAAATTGGTACAATGACAATCATTTCTTTCATATTCTAAAAATCTGTTTTGGAAGAAACCATTAATTTTTTTCAGAAAAAATTCAAATAAAAACTTGGCCACTCATATATTAAACCATCACACTTAATCTACACATATGATCAATGCATTTACTTAAGTATGTTCAATGCTTTTCGAAATATACAATTTTTTTAATCATGTTTCTAATTTTGAACTTAAAAAAATATAAAAGTTGGTTGGAAGAAGTAATAATTTCGAATATTCTACTTTACAAATTGATTCTAAACTCAATAAAAATGAAAGGATCAAGCAGCTGAAGAACAACTTCATTAAGAAGTCTTCAGAAATTACATCAAAATTTCAAGTTGCTGAAAAGAATATAAACAAGTTTCGGCCAATCACATGCCCTTACTTGTGACAAGATGTTGTTCAAAATGATTTTGAACTATAATTATCGCGGATTTTATAAAAATGATTTTACCCACATTTTCTCCAAAAAAAAGGGGGGGTGGGGCAGATTCTCAACAAATTATTTTTTATTATGACCCTACAATTAAAAACTAAAAAAGAAATCATGTTGGATTAAATTTTGAAGAATTTTTCAGTAAAATTGGATTTTAATATCTCAAAATTATATGAGTTAAAACAAATTATCAAAATGTAAGAATTAGCCCAGATTTAATTGAAAAACATATTTCACCATATGTAGCAGCTATTAAATTCCACTTTCCTAAACTAAATTTAATTTAAATATGAGTGTAATATCATAAAGCTTTATTTTTTATACTTCTAAAAGTACTTTAAAAAAATCATTAAAATATCTCAACAGTTTATCTTAATTATAAGAGATGCACTCATGAAATAATAAATCTTCCATAAAAAATATATATTATCTAAATATAATTTACTATTGATAATAAGCAAACTAAAATCAGATGCAAAAATATTTCAGATAAAGCAAAATTCTTTTAATTTCAAATTCTAATAATTATTCTTGTTGAATTGCACAAGAACTGCTATACCAAGTATTTAAATGTATGCTTTTAAATGTGCATATGATGATAATGTGAGTACAAGAGATCTTCAGAGAAAAGAGCGGCATAAGTCATTTTATAAAGAATATCCATTTTGCAGAATTATTTTCAAGCAATACTTTCTTTGCAGTACTCTATTACTTGAACCTAATGGCATTTAGTATAAACAGAAAACAATGATGACATTTTAAGAAGTGTACAATGGATTAAAAAAAATTTTATAATGCTTTATGAATTTGTTCTCAATATAGAAATATAAATAAGTAGACAGAGTAATTCTTCTAACCCTATTAACAGTATTATTTAAAGTGTCAAATATCTTGATTTTTGACTTTGGCGGCCAGTTGAGGCACATTAAAGTACATTTCAACCATAGAATAAATTGACTTAAATGACACTATTCACTCTTATCAGTTAGTAGTAACACTTTCAGATGGGTTAAAATTTATAATTTAGATTGAGCAAAGAGAACACAGGTAAACACTGTTTACTGTGAAACTGACACATTTTTGCCAACAATTAGGATAGGCTAAAAAATAAAAACAAGTTTGGTGAGGATTTATAAATGGTACTACCCTCTTGAGTTTAAAAAATTCTATGCATGAAAATTTTTTCCAATTAGAAATGGAGTCATCAAAAGTTGTTGAAAATTAACAGAAGTTAAAGAAGCCTTGTTGTATAGATATGATATACATATATTATCGATAAAAAAATTAAACTGTTAATACTTCTTATAAAATTTATCAATTAGCATAGAGTTAATATTCAAGTGCCATAATTATGATATCCAGAGAATAGATTTTCTATGAAAGAAAGCACAAACAATATAAAAAAAGAGTATTTCTTTGTAAGTACTATTTATACAAATATGTAAAATAAAATGCATATTAGTGATTGAATATTCTTAGAAAAGAAGAAAGATTTAATTTATATAAGAAGCTGTTAAAAGAAGTTGTAATCAATCAGAGTTTAAAACAAAAGGCTGCATTTCTTGCCTTTATAATTTAATGTTTCATATCAGCATATGTCTTTTATAAGTCTCAAAACTTTGTACTGTATGTAATGTGTACAATAAATGTTTGGTGAACATTCAAGTGTGTGATTTTCTTTATTTTACTCAACAAAATGAAAGAAGGGTTGAAAAACAATTGAATACTTAAAAATCTTGCATGAAAATAATAAATGTTAATATTTAATTTTAAGAAAATGTTGATAGGAAAGTGGATTTTACCATTTCTTATCAAAGGAGAGAAAAAAAAATAAAAAAGTAGGGAGAAAGAACTGCAATAATAGAAATTTAGAACTAGAAATACATTCCAGTTAATGTCAAACTTTGTCATAAATAACAACTGAAACAAATTTTCTAATAATATATTTTGTTGTCACATATGTAAGTTCCGCTAACAACATAATATATTTAATTTTCATAAATAGTAATAAAGGTGGATAAATTTGTGAAATCAACATGAAAGATGGAACAATTGA
This sequence comes from Argiope argentata, assembly GCA_026289955.1. Classification (NCBI taxonomy): domain Eukaryota; kingdom Metazoa; phylum Arthropoda; class Arachnida; order Araneae; family Araneidae; genus Argiope; species Argiope argentata. The sequence goes on along the minus strand of JAOUZG010044037.1, from coordinate 3,372,656 downwards.
TTCAAACATAATATTTTGTACTAAAATGTAATTAATATTATATCCTGGTACAAAATTAATAAATTGACTATCAAGTAATATATTGACAATGAATATTACTGACTATCTAATTTAAAATTTTTTAGATATGATTCTGGTCTTGTCATATGATACATCCCCCTCCCCATAATAAACCTCTTTTCCACAACATATTTATATATATTTTTTAAAAAATAATTTTCTTGTGCTCAATTGAACAACTTCTCAACTCTTTTTTGTCTGCTGGCTACAGCCTCACACCAAATCAAGTAAGTTTGCTTACTGAAGATATTAAACAATACCTTTTAACTAGAACAAATATATAATAATAATAGAATATAAATTAATATTAAATAAAGAAATTTATCCAATAAAGCATTGGCAGATAAAAGACAGCATACATGAGTTCAATAAAACACATTAATGTTATGCAAATGTGTGTGTGAATTTTATTCATGGTTTCCTATGAGATATAGTCATATATAATTTACTTCTGCTATAATCTGAGCAGCAAAATAATAATTATATTCCTTTTGAAACCTAGGTAGCTAAAACCCGAATGACTTTAAATTCGATATTATTGAATATTCGTATTAAAAGAATTAGCAGAAAGGATTAATTATTTTCCTCACAAAGAGAAACAATTAAAGATGAAAGAAATTAGATTAGAATTCCCACCAAAAAGTAATTCAGTAAAAAAAAATATTTTTCAATACAAATATTTATAAAAGTAATACAATAGTTAACTTTTAATGCTATATTTTCTATTTGCATCTCATAGATTATACATTAGAAATTAAGTAAATGAATAGAACAGGAAAACACTTTTCATCCAGCTTACAATAACTAATATCTTTATTTTCAAATTTCCCCAATATTAAATTCTACAAACACGACTTACAATTTTTGTTCATCATGATATATAAACTATTTATATGAAAACAAGCTCTTACGCTACAGCCACAGCTTTTTAACGTTTAAAAAAACGGTCTATCATAAAATTATTATTTCAAACTAATAGAATGAATATTTTAAGCATCATAGAAGTATTTCTCCAATTTTTCTTATTAAAAGAATTTTAAATCAACCCAGTAAAAAAAAGGAAGACAATAAATAATAATAATAAATATTAAATATTGGAAGACAACATCTAAAGCCTAGAAACTAAATATCTTTTGAATTTTCATTTCTAAAGTCTTTTAACGCATATAAATAAAGAATAAGAGAAGAGCAAACAAACAATTTAAAAATCTAACATCCATAAGTTTTATAGTTTGATCATAAACTCAGAGAAATTCTTAATCCATGCAATTTTTATCTTGAACATACTTACAGCCAGAAACATCTCAAAATATAATATAGTTGCACACATTCTAAGAAAACCTGTGAAATTTTAGATCCACCATGCATCAATTCAATGCATTACTAAAATTAAATTTGGTTTATTTTAATTTGTATTGGGTATTTTTTTATATATATCAAACTTATAATCAATTTTGAAATTTTACTTCGCTTCTTTTTAAGAAATTTTTTTGACATTTCTTTATTACTTTGATAGTAAAACTTTGTATCACAATATTATAGGTAGCAATAGGTATAAAATATTAAAATGGTTAAAATCTGTTAAGCTGGCATATTAAATTTCAAAATACAAAGATTTTTTAATAATATGTAATACAGATAAAAATTATTGAATAATTACAACAGTTTTTTTACACAAGAGACAGTTGTAAGTAATTTGTTGTGAATACATTCAAAACATATGTGCGAAAATTGAAATACATTAGATTTATTTTAAGTATATGTGTGTTATGTATTTCTATTAAATTTGTTATCCAATTTACTTTGACAACACAAAAAAAATGTGCAGTTTCTTGTAAATTACTGTTTTTAAAAAATCAATAAATAAACAGTTTTAAAAAGAAATTCTTACAAAAATGTTTTTAATTATATTCTTTTTTTACAAAACAGAATGTTTAAAGATGATTTGCAGAAGTGTCCACACAGCAGACTTAAGTTTCTGCAGTTCAGTCGAATGTCTGGAGTGAAATAACCTGCAAAAAACTTTTTTTAAAAAAATCAGAAATAACTGTAGAAGCAATTACAATATAAATTAAGAATTGCATTAATATAAACTATTCTGAAACAAAATACTTAAAATAAACAGTTTTATTTGTTAGATATAAAATTTGGAATATTTAATTAAATAAAAAATAATAAAATGTATGGTATAAAAATATAAGATAACACACCAGCAACTTTAATAAGGTATTTTCCTAACAATCAATAATATATTTAATTTGTGCATTGTATCAAAAGCATCAAAAATATGTTTCTAAATTTACATCAAATTAATTTGTATGAATTGGATACAATGAGAGAAATACTTTTTGGTAATACTTTTCCAGCAAATTTCTTTATACAAATTTGAAAATATGGAAATATTAATTTTATATGCATGTAAATTCATAATTTTAAATGCTTAATATTACATGATTTTACAGTATATATACAGAAAGGAAAAAAATGAAGGTATTTGTGCCTGGCATATCATTAAAACATTAAATAATGACTGCTCAAAGACAGAAGCTTTCTAATATTTAATATTCCCCAAAATCTTTTCAAAATAAGTTGGATAACAGACATCAATAGAGATTTAAGATTTTCATATAACAGTGTTCCCATGGACTTGTCATTAAAAAAAAAATTAAGTTGATAAGTGAGTGATGAATGAAGTAACAAAAGAAATCAACAATGGACAAGGGGAAAATACAAAAAGTTAACCTTTAGAGGACTGTTAGTTCTCTGGCTTGTATATTGCAAATTCCATAATAAACAAATACCTGGCTTGTTTCACTCATTACCCCTTCACGCCTCTCTTGATCGCATTATTACAAAATGGTTAAGGCAAGGAAAGATTAAATACCCACAACGTGGAGGCAAGTATCAAACTTTTATTTTCACATTTTGAATGATAAAATGTAATTTTTAAAGAAAATTGATAAGTTATATGTACTATTAACTTTCTAAAGAGGAAAATTTTATTATTGTACACAGATGTATTTAAGAAATAATTATCGATGTACCCAAACTTAAAATACATTGGATAAATAGAATTTTCAAGTAATTAAGGAAAATATTGTTATGGGAAAGTTTATCATTATACATATAAGTTTCACAACAAGTAAGACAGTAATCACATATGTTAAGAACTTATTGTCATTTAAATCATCAGCCAATTATAGTCTAAAATAATTTTAAAACTCTTTAATCATTAATTCCAAATATATATCCTCATGTGCCAGAGTAATCTAATATTTAACTTAAAATAAATGAGTATCTAATAACATACATTAAAACCATTATAAAAAGAAAAGAAAAACATTTAAATGTTCTGTCACAGCATCTGTGAAATGTTGTAAGCAAACTATTCAATAGATTCTAGAAGGGCAATAAGTAACCTAGCAAAATACTATTAATGTTAACATATCTTTCACAGTATATTCTAGACTAGAAAAAATAAAATATATTCTACAATTATGCTCATGAATGTAACAGAAACTGTGCAAGTTAGAGCAATTTTTCACAAAAATTTCTCGAGAATGGAAGTAACAAATAATGATTGCATATCTACTACTGAAAAATGGCCCATAATGCTATAATAATAAATAAATGTGTTATAACTTATTTATAACACATTTATTTTGAAACTAGTACCATGAAATAAAATCAACTTAGCCAAGGATCTTAAAACTAACTCTTAAACAGTTTTAGCTTTCTAATTTCCTTTTAAAATTATTATATAAGATTAAAAATCATAAAATTATCTCAAAACAAAAAAAAAGAATTAGGGCTCTAATAATTTAAATTTAGGGTACAAATAAAAAAATAATTTATATAAAAATAGAAGGTCAACAATAATATATGCCAAGAAATTAATGGTTAAAAATATAACTGGATTTATCCAACATACCTGTCAAACATAAATGCCAACCCACAGTAAAAGAAACAATATTCCAAAACCCAAGAAAATTGCAGCTACGAGTGATATAACAGCTTCTTTGAAAATATCTCGTGTAAATTTTGTTGATGTCACCTCATAACTACACAATTTAAGGAAAAGTTTAACAATTACATAACCACAATGATTCAAAAAGAAAGATAGAGTGTTTACATCTTCTAAATAAAATTAAGATAGCAAAGAGTTTTTTAAAATAATGTAAAAATAAAATAATTTTATAAAATAATTTTTTTAAAAAAGATTGAAATGATATTTATATCTCTAAATAAGTAAATATTTTTTTAAAAAACTGTTGGTATAAATTATAATGCCTATTTAAATCTGGAATGATTTAAATAGATATTATAATTTATACCTTTAAACAAAATACCAAAGCTTACCTTACCTTTAAAATAAATACCAAATGCATTTCAACACAATTTTTTCTGCCTTTCAACTAACATGAAATGTAAATTTATTTTTTATAAGTATATAGAATTTACAAATTCTATCAGATAAAAGAATAATTATATGAAGTCAAATGTAAATACTACTAATCACTGATTATGAAAAATTAGTTAATGCAATTAAAACCAAAAAGAAAAAAATAATTAATAACTTTAAAATCAGAAAGGAAAAATAAATATAATTTAAGTAACTAACATATTAATCAATTAAACATTTTTATTATTTTTAATTAATTAAACATTAATCCAACAATTAAACATCTAAAAAAATTTTTTTTAATGTTAAAGGTGGCCTGTTGACTGTGTTCGATAATAACATATATTATGTCAAACATTTGATGCACAAGCACCCAAGTGAACATGGTATAAGTGTAAATAAATAAAAATAAATTTAAATGAGTATGAAGAAACATGTTAATCCATTACATTAAACAGTTATGCTTAAAATATCTTAAACGCTTAAATTTTGGTAAATAGTTTTTTCTCCCCCTCAAACTCAATTATCTCCCAAAAGCAAAATAACTCAATTTCAACCATTTTCTATCAAATATTTTACGAGGAATATTAGAACCAATCAAAACAGAATTAAGGCATTAATATAATCACACATTTTATTTTTCAGCCTCAAACATGCAAGTATTTAAAGACAAATTTAAGTACTGGTAAATATTCACATGTTCCCAAATTTTATTTTAAATAAATAAGAAATGTTGCCAAGGTAATTACACTAGATTTAATGAAGCTAGGTATACTTGACATATTCTGAAAATAGACAAGATTACAAGATCAACTATACATATACACAAGTACTCAAATTCAGTTAGAAATTTCATTTGCTGAATTCTTGCATAGTTAAAATTTTATGATTTTTTTTAAGTATTATTTGTGAAATAATAAAGGATACACAAAAAACCAAGCCATGAAGAACAAACCAATCCCTAATAGCACTAATGTGAGGTGAGGGTATACAGCTGGATTAACAGGACTGACATATCGGCTCATATGTTCAAAGCCAAACTGCAAAAAATATTAAATACATTACAATGAAAATTTTAATTCCTTGTTACAGATTAGAAAGCTTGTATTAAAAAAAAAAAACAAAAAAAGTAAGTAAAAATAACTGAATAGTAAATATGATCCTTGTGAATTAACAACATGCCAGAAATTAATCAGCAAATACATCATGTTTATAACAATAAGAGATCAATCCCAAAAAATTGTTATTAAAAATCAAGAGGCCATGTTAATCATAGCTAAAATATCATTGTTTGCCAATGGCATGTATTTAAGCTAAAATTCACCAATAACAAATTATTAAATTAACAAATGCCATAAACATATTTATATCAATACTTATTGAGATCTCATAATATGCCGTAAATACCTAAATAAAAAAAATTATTAATTCAAACAGATTAGGTAAAATACTTTAAATATATATCTTAGTCTCAAACATTTAATGAAGATTTTAAATGTCAATAAGATCTCATGTTCTGCTGTATTCCATTACAATAAAAAAAAGTCACTTCAAACTGCAAAAAGTTATATATATATATATATATTAGTAAAGCCAGTAAATACATCATGAAAAAACACCTAAATTATTATTGCATTCCCCCAAAAATCATTAGATAAGTTTTTCAGTCTGACAGTTATATTACAACAATGTTGACAGACTTATTTAATTTTTAGATAGTAGAAACCTTCAAACATGAATCAAAATGTTATGGCATTTTGACAATTAGTTAACAGATTACAGAAGTTTTAGTAGCTACAGTTTTGTAATTTTCGAAACAATGCATAAAAAAAACTTGGTGTGTTGATTAAACATAGTTTTTTTAACGAGGAAATACCATTGAAGATAAAAAGCAACTTGCTAAATGTTATGGACATTCTGCACCAAGGAAGTCAACTGTTATTGGACTTTAAATGCAGCTGTACAAACACTAATGGTGCTGGACACTCTGGTCCAGATGCATTTTTGAATAAAACATGGATTTACAAGGTAATTTGCTTATCAAACATCTTGAGAAAGGTAAAATTATCAATAGCAAATATTACATGGCATTAATTGAATCATTGGGAGCAGAAATCAAGAGGGGAGGAGGCCTAACATGCAAAGAAAAAAGTGTTGTTGTACCAAGACATTACCATGCGTCACAAGCCGATGAAAACAATGGTTAAATTGCAATAACATTTTGATTGGCTTCTTCATCCACCACATTCTCCAGATCTAGGAACCCCCCCCAAGTGAATATAAAATATATTAATAGAATTGTTATCTTTTTTAAAGTTACATGAAAATTCTTTTTGGACAGATAATTTTCAATTATCAAACAGTAAAAGAATATCCAAAATAGCTAACAGATTCTAAAATCTCAACACAATACAAGTAGTGCATTTGGTCTACAATGGGTTAACATATCTCATACAATACAAGGCCAATCTTTGATTTAATCAGGTCTCAAACCAGAAAATTACTTGTTCCGTTACCAGGATTGTTTCACAAAGATATAATTGCATGTTTTTAATTTTTTAATAATAAATATTGAATTATATATAATTAATTTTTTATGTATATAGAATTATTCAATAGTCATTGAAAATTATTATTAAAAGAATGTTTTTACATAAAATTTCTGATTTCACTTAAACAGAACTGCATTATTGTTCCAATCGTTTTGGCAGAAATCAAAATAAAAAATCAAACATGAAAAGTACACCACAGATATAAACTGAGTGATTTATATTCTTTAACTTTGTGGAATTTGTCAAAACAAAAACACAATTACAAACATTTTCATCATTTTTACACAGAAACAGAAAGTATGACATTTTATGCTAGTATCTAAACTCGATCGATTTTGGTATGAAAATCTGAAATTACCTTCAAGTAGATTTTTTCATACATGAAACTGATTTTAAATTACATATAAATCAGAAATAAAATTAAATTTTTCTGTTTCCCTTTTCTTAATAGGAAGAAATGCATTAGTTTTTAAATAGGCAGCTTTTATTTATTTGGAAACAATTACTATACGCCTTTTGAAAAAGAATATTAAACCACCCTATTTTTCCTTAGATGACACCATAAAAATTTGCTGACTTGAACTAACTGTCTCTTATTGATAGCGCGTTATACAGATCTTTTCATGAGGTTCTATAACAAAATAGAGAAAAATGCTAAAATTACTTGGTAATATTTGTTAATTCATGTTAAAAGAAAGATAAAACACAAGTCTGGCACATAAAGCAAAATTTTCAATAAGGTGTTCACAACTCATTAGTGAATATTGCAAAACGCTTTGAAACAAAACAGAAAAGATAAATGTAAATATACAAACAAGAAATTATCAAACATCATTATTAAATAAAAAATTACATACTCCTAATTCAGCTGTAGATGCCATCTTTTCAAATGATCTTTTTAACTTGAATTGATATGATTGATAGAATCACTTGTTTATCCCGGACGACACGACACATTAACCGGTGTTGCCAGTTCCTTAAACCAACTTATCCTTATTCAAAAAGAAAAGAAAAAAAATTGAAATAAAAAATATATACAAAAATATTTTGACTGTCAAAAAAATTCATATTGAAAACAAATAATAAGTTTATGAAATGTTTCTTCTTTTAATCAAAATTCATTGATTCTTAACTTATTACATAACTAATAATTATCTATCAAATGTCACTTATTATGACTAATTTCTTCAGTTAATATAATTCTACGATTGATATAATATTTTCACATATATAATATGATGAACATTTTAGAGTATTTTCGCAAAATTTAGGAATCATTCAACAACTCAACTTTTTAAGAGAATTTATTGGATTTTTGTAACCGTAACCATTATCGTTTACTTTTCCTGAACTCACCGTTCTCTGGCTCACCGCTGTTCAATTTCATTTAGAATTTATTAATCAAGGAAATTGATTAAGTCGGTCAGAGATTAAGATTTATCATTATGGTAAGTATTTTAAATATGGTTATTTAACTATTATATATGTTTCTCGAATTCAATTCTTCAGTAAACGTGCAACATGCACACGTGGAAATGTTAACCCTAGTTAAGTCATTTCATGACAAATAACAATTGTTTGAAAGATCGTTCAGTCTTCTCAATTATTACAAATGATTCTTTACTGGCATGTCATTCTTTATATGTAATATTCTGTCATCCGAATGAGCTAATATCCTCATGCTATGTATTGATTTCAATAAATTCCACAAAGAGTAGTTAATGCAACATTTGTCCTGTATATTTTATCAGTATTTGCATGTATTTTATTTTCGGTTGTGTTGAAGTTCTGCAATTAATTATGTACATAAAATTCGAAAAAATTGATCGAGTTCTCTCCCTTAAATGCAAATTATTTGTGTTGAAAGGAATTAATTAATGTATCTCACTGTTGAAGTTATTTGAAAGGAAATATTTTGTTGCATTTTTAGGCTGCCTACAAAGAAACAATGAAACCTGGTGTTGAAGAAAACCAGAATTGGTTGAATCATCGTATTCGAATTACTCTCACAAGTTTGAATGTAAGAAGCTTAGAAAAAGGTAAGTTATTGATGAAAGGAACCTGCTACATATTGTTTAAATGATACTGAATTATAATTGAAGTTTTATCTACATATATTATAAAAAATTTATCTACAGTTTAAAATGGTATTTATTTTTTACTTTTATTAAAACCAACCTATTTATTTATAATTCTTGATAAATATATTCATGAAAGATAAATAGTGAAGATTTGCCATCTACTTTTGCATTATATTTAAGGTTTCATATTTTTTAAATATTAAAGGTATATAAGACGAAAGTCCAAAAATTTTCAATTTGCCAGTTATGTAATAATTTTATAAATTATTTGAATGAAATGATAAAAAAAGGGTCCTGTTTTAGAAGATTAGGATTATTTAAAAATTTTGAGAATTTCGATATAGATGTTTTTGATGCCTTAGCCTTTATTGTAAATCTTGAATGTAATCTTGTAGCAATGTTTCAACTTACATTCTAAAATATTTTAAGAGTTATAGTTAATTTCATTTTTGTATTGAGAAAGCATACTAGATCAATTGAAATCTTTCGATCAATTGAAAGCATACTGGGTTCTCTTAAATCCATGTTAAGTTATTTATTCATAATTGTTTTTTAGTGTAATTAGTGCTTTTTTGAGAGAACACAGTAAGTTCCCATCTACATTTAGCATGTCCTTAATCCAAATGATACAAGTACAAATTATAACTTTTTATCAGGCAGGAAATTAGTTTCGTATTTTCTTTTAATCAGTGGTAGCAACCTGAAAAGTTCATGCCAATGTTTATTCTGTTAATTTTCTGTATCTGATTTTAGAAGGTTGTGATTCTGTTCACATGTGAAGTGCTTAAGTATTCATGAAATACAAATAGATTTATTAAAGAATCATTCATTCTAAATCAATTAGTTGATATTAACTTTAATAATCCCCTTAACATTTTTAAATATTAAAGATCTTTTGCAATAAAATTAAGGCTCAGCTTTACTGTACGGTCACCCTTGGCGACTTTTTCAAAAGTTGGCGATAAATAATTTTTTTGGCACCCTTGGCGATAAATAATTTTTGTTTGGCAACCTGCCGAAAACTGGAATTTCCCCAGAAATTGAGTTTCCCCATTTCGAACTTCAGTGATATATGGTGAAGTTGATTTTGTCTTAGCTCCCACGTTCTTTGAATTTTATTATGATGGCTGCATGGGGAGAATGATGTTATGTGGTATGATGAGCATGTGAATTTAAGGTATTTGTATGGATTGGATGAAAGGAAAGAGACGTTTGATTTTTGTATGAAAGCGGGGTTGATTGCGAATAGGTATGAATGTCTGAAATGTAATAAAGATATCAAATTGGTTGCAAGGAAAGATGTTAGTGATGGTTATGAATGGAGGTGTAAATCTAAGGTGAAAGGAGAGGAACATGATGTTAAAAGGAGTGTTCTAATTTTTTGATGCTAATATGCCTTACATTTCTTATTTCCTAACATAACCCATAAAAGCTTTGCACTTTTATTTTGTTACAATCCAGAAGTTCGTTATTCCTCTCCGAAACTTTTCAGCCATTTTCTATGCTCTGTTTTCATTGGTTCTCGCTTCGAAGTCGCCAGAATGGCGACTTTTGGCGGGATTTTGAAAAAGTCGCCAAGGGTGACCGTACAGTTAAGTTCTACCATTAAATTAATTGATTAATCTAATTGTTGATTGTTTTCATTTCATGATTTGAATAGTGAATTAAATATTAGATGTAATTAAGATTTTCTGGTATTAATTTTTAATAAAGTGTGATAATGTGTCACTTTCATTTTTCATGCAAACTTCCTTTCAGCATGCATTGTATTTATGTGAAGTTATAAAATATTCTTTAATAAATAGTGTTGTTAAAATTTCTTTTCTTTTAGTTTGCAATGATTTAATCAAGGGGGCTAAAGAAAAGGAACTTAAAGTCAAGGGACCAGTCCGTATGCCTACTCGAGTTCTCCGTATCACCACCCGTAAGACACCTTGTGGTGAAGGTTCCAAAACCTGGGACAAATTCCAAATGCGAGTACATAAACGCATCATTGATTTGCACAGTCCATCTGAAATTGTAAAACAGATCACATCAATTAGTATTGAACCTGGTGTTGAAGTTGAAGTTACTATTGCCGATGCATAATTTTTGTGCAAGCTAATAAAGGAAAAAAAAACCTGAATTGTTTTCTCATTCTTTAAGTATCATTTTCTGAATCTAATTACATATATATGTGTCATTTAAAGTTAGTGAGTGGAGAATTAGTAAAGAGGATTTAAAGAAATTGAATAAAATTTTTTAAATTTTCTCTTATTAAAATGTTTCTTGTGTTGATTTATATGAAATTTTTATTAATTTCCCGTTAAGTAATTTTTTTTCTGAAGAATAACTAATATGAATATTTTAACAATAGATAAGTATTTTTAAATTAGGTATTTTGATTTTTCTATAATCTAAGTTAAGCTTGGTAAGCATGTTTAGGCTTTTAGGTATTCCTAAATATTACTCATATTGCTCTGATCTGCAAAAAATAGTTAATTTCTCTTCTATTAAAGATGCATTTGGTACTCTTAAGACACAGAAGTTTCTTAATAGTATGCTACTCATTCTATTGTCTTTCTCATTAATACACTGTTTTATTTGTGTAGAGTAAGTTACCATATTATCAAACTTAATTTATTACAGTACAGGGAAATTTTAAATCGGAAGTCATACATTTTTAGCTATACCTTCTTATGTGGTAAAAATGCCCCGTCTATTTAAAAATTATTTGTTGGATCATTCTAGCCAAATTATAGTTTTTACAAAAGGGAGGGAAACCTGCTTTCTTTAATGCTGAATTATTATTATATATATTTTTTGAAGTACAATAAAGTTCTTCATACTTAAAGTTAGATTTTTTTTTTCAAGTGAAATCTTTGCATATATAAGTGATCACACAACATGCTGTGTAATCCATTGAAGTTAGAAGCATGGTTTGGGAAAGTTGCTTCATTGTATTTGAGATCCACTAAGAATGGTTGTATGAAAAGTTAAATTAAAAGATAAAAATATAATTGTTATACATTTCAAACATCAAAGTATTTTTAAAGATTTAAAAAAGACTCATGATTGTTTATTCATTACTAACAATTCTATACTATGTTTATTCAAATAACTGCAACAATATCTTTTTAAAAATGTATGCAATATTAACACTTGTATTACATTTGTTTGTATAAATGCATTTAGTGTTGGACACAGTGCGTAATAATTGTTATTGTAATGAAATTCAAAATTATATCAATACTTCACATTATTAACAGATTTTTATTAACAAATTTCTTTTGTATTATACAAAATTTGAAGCAGCTCATTGGATAAGTTTATTTGATAAAAACAAAATTTATAAAAAACAAAGGAATTTTTATTGAAATTTGAGAATGTTAAGGTCTTAATAAAGATATATATTAAATTTCAGAAGAAATGATAATTTTTCTTGTTACTTGACCTCTTCTGCACTCCATTCTTTTCTATTAAAATAAATGACCTAAAAACTCATTTGGGACATAACATTGTATTGTCACCATTTTCGTGCTCTTATAATGTTAGCCATTCCTGATTGCTTTAGTTCTTATCTGTATAAAATATGGTGATTTAGTGCTGGAGGCTATAACCAAAAAATACATTTATAAATACTTTTCAATGGGATTTACTCATTTTAGAAGTTGCATAATGCATGAATAATTTTTTCCCATATTTTTATATGATTAATAAGTATTCTGTTAAAAGCATTTCAACTTGATGCTTTATTTTATGTTTTTAGTAACTACCAACAGCTTGATTCTGTCTCTCCTAACTAAAGAGTAAAATGTAAGTTTTTTAAAAAAATCATGTCAGAACATGTTATTTTGGGAATGAGGTTTGTGACGTCAACGAAAATCCGTGGGTGAAAAATAAAAATTATATCTGCACAGGCATCTCAAAAAATCATCTTTTAATAACGTGTTGAAATCGCATCTACAAAAGCTCCGATTTTTAAAAAATGAGTTACTGACTACAGCAAATAAAAGCCAGAAAAATGTCATTTTGAGCACTTGATTATAGATGAAATAAATGGACAATGTGATTTTTTTGAAACACTGCGAGAAAGTTTTTTTTGGATCGTTTACAATACGAAAGTGACTCATTCAATGAAACAATTAAAATTAAATAAAAAATATAATTCAGCTTACACGAGCGTGTGGTGCTTGGCCGTTCAAGAAACGATGTTCTGACATGATACATTGAAATATGCTTAGCAGATTTCATTTTAATCTTTTTTTCTTTGTCTACATTCGAAAAATGATTAACTTTGCTGATAAACATGATATTGGTGTTTCTATATGTAGTGTTGATCAAGCTTGCTGCATTATAGGACCTTAGTTGCCATTCCTAAGAATTATTTTAGCATTATGTATATAGATTGAAAATTCACAAACCAAATAAAAACGGCGATTTGCAAGGGTGGGTATTATGAGTGTTTTTACTACAGTTGGATCTTAAAAAACAGAACGGACAAATTTAAAACTTAATTGGAAATTGGCCAATATTATTGTATGTACAGCTAAGACAGACAAAATAATGTCTTTAACTCAGAAATACTAGATTGAATGTTTGAAAGAGTCTGTACAGTAACAAATGAATTGTTGAACGAATCAACAGTTATGTAAATACATTTGTTTCAACAATGAAAGTCAAAGTATTCAAGTTCAAAGTCAAAGACTTGCAAATAAGCTATTCAGTAATTAAATTCAAATTTAAAACGTTATAAATATTCGTGCCATGAATGTGATGTGATAAAATTTCTATAGTTTTTTTTTTTTCTTTATTACATTTTGTGCATTATTTTTCATTAAAGACTAAGTTTTTTAAATTAATTATGCTTGTTTCAGTTCAAATCGTTAGAGCTGATTATTTTTCTGTTTCTCTTCTATTAAAATTATGAAGTTTTACTGAGATATATATGAAATTTTACTGTTTACAAAGGCTTTTCCGTTAGCCGGGCACAAGGGAAAAATCGCCAAAAAATTGTAGAATCCTGGCAAATAAAATTTGGCTAAATATCACCAAGTAAATTTCGTTGACGGTTTTGTCATTCGATTGGTTTGGCGACATTAGCGCCCGGCTGACGGAAAAGTACCAGTAATAATTTTGCGTCAACAGTTTTTAGTCACGTTCATGTGTGTGTGTGTGTGACTTAAAGCTACATATTTATTTTTGCTATGTATTCAAATCTGAATGAAAGAAAAAAAATGACAAAAACAGAATTTGTTTTTTATTTTTTAAACTATAGCCAAATATATCTCAAAGTATTAAATAAATGCAGAAAAATATTTCCTTTAACTTACAAACAAACATAAAATATACAGTAAAAGATAACATTTCGTTTCCAACAAAATTTTCTTTATGATAACGTCCCATCGCATGCATGGAACACAAAATTGCATTTTAAAGCATTTCGATTGTTCTTCAGAGGCAGTGGGTTTTCAAGCCACCCTACTGATAGAAAAGAATAAAGAACTATGAAGACGACTTGCAAGAATTGTAAGTGGCTGAATGAAGTCTGAGCTACATTATTTGTATCTAAATTGTTACATTAGATATATTAGCTACTGAAAATTTCTCCTACCATAGCTTTCTCAATCAGTTCTTATTTTTCATGAATAGAACAGTGCTCTGACAATTTTAAGGTAAAAGTATCAGTAAAAACAGTGAATCATGTTTCAAGATTGATATTTAATTCTTGTCATAAAATGCCTAAAATATCTCTCAGTAATTGTAAAACTGAAAGAATCCAGATTGTAAAACATGCATTTCAAACAGCAAAATAATAAGTTCCGTTTTTGAAAAGAATGACTTATAATATTGCATTATAGTTTGCATTCATGTTTTATTAATTTGAGAAATTATTTTAATGATTATGAAAAGATATTTCTAATGTATTTAAAGTATTGACCTAAGATTTCTGATTTATGACAGATAATTGAAATTCACGATAAAAGTATTGAAATAGAAATTTCAACTCACTAGCTCGTTATTTGAACAAGATACTTTATAATTTCAATTTATTGAAATGAAAGTTATGTGTAACTGGTCATATTTAAGGAAATTCACTTGATTATTTCAGATAAGGCATATTGTCCAAGGACAGAAGTTATTTGATTTAAGAAAATCTACCTTAATATTATATAAATTGGGCTTTTCCATTCAGAATTCTTTTAGAGTTAATATTGTAATGGCAAATGAATATATATTATTTTGTGAGAAGAAAAATTTTTTAGGGGGAGGGAATTACATGGCATCTTTTTCACACTTCAAAATTATAGCTTTTAATTGAAATACTGAATTGGAACAATGAAATTTATTTGAATTCCAAAGTGCAAAATCATTTTAGTTTTGAATATCTTCTATTTTATTTTAAAAAGAAGTTTTTGTTGTTCTAAAATCTACGAAAACTTGAAAGCCAATAACCAGTTTCTTTAATAGGACAATACAAATTTAAATTATAAACAACTCATGCTGATATTATAAAAATGTTCTCTAGCCATTTACCATTCTGTGAAATACCCGTAGGACGGACTCCTTCTGACTGCATCGCTGTGAAGTATAAGAATCATTTACTTGTTATTTACTTGGTGGTTTAATAATGATTGGTGGTTTGCTACAATAAAAGGCTTAAGATTGTGGAAGCTGAATGTTAAGTTGGAAGTTTTGTTGAAAATACACTTAAATCCTTTCCTCGAAGATTAGTTTTTAACTTAGTTTAAGCTCTTCAAGATCCATCTCAATGTAGAACTTGCATGGCAGATGACGAAGAATTAGTTTGCCATAATTAACACAAAATATAATTCAATGAATAATCCATTAAACGAACAAGATCACTAATTTAAAATAAATCAAAACGTGTCATGTTCTTGAGATCAAGAGTTTGAAATAAAAGGCTGTAGTAATTCAAGCCATGCTATTTATAGTTCATGGAATCAATCTGCAACAGGTTAAGAGGATATTTTGCTGGTAAACCTACTGCCTTCTTTTCAGTTGAACTACATTGCTTATAAATAATTGTGCCACAGGTTTTAATAAATGTGTTATTATTTCACACCAATGGTAACAAGAGGTAGGTGACTAAAAATGACAATTGTTTTCTGCTGTGATTTCCAGAAAGAAAGGGATAGAGCTGATATTCCCGTAAAGGCTTGTTGATTAAAACAAAAATCCACTTATCGAATGCACAAGTTAGGATAAAGTAACTAGAGATTGCTCTTGATCTATTCTTTGGTAAGGTGAGGTCGCGAAAAAAAATGCAGTATTTCTTCCGTGTTCTGCTTCCAGAAATGAACTAGAGCCTCTCTAGTCGCGACTATGGCTAAATATCTAATTAGAAAGTAACGAATGAGAGTCTGGTGGTTTTTTTTAGGCGGAAATCGTCACCGGTTCGGTGACATAATCGACATCCATGTATTTCAGCGTGTGGACGGATGACTTGCGGCGTCGCACGTAATCGTTGTCTGCTTGGTCCTCTTTCTTGGAGCAACTTGAGGCGGCATTGCTGGAGGAGGCGGCCTCCGCCTTCTGCTTCTGCGAGCGCTTGCTGCGTTTGTACGAACCCGTGTAGAAGTTCAGGAAAAGCACGAAGAAGATGATGGCTTGGACGACGTTCAAGGCAAGAAGGGGCTTTGATACATGGCAGGTTGGGAAGAAAGTCAGTTGGAACATGAATACAAAGACTAGGATGAACTGAACCTGAAGAAAGAAAGGAAAATATACCAAAAAAAGATTGTAAATAA
The DNA here is from genome assembly GCA_026289955.1 of Argiope argentata. Taxonomy (NCBI): domain Eukaryota; kingdom Metazoa; phylum Arthropoda; class Arachnida; order Araneae; family Araneidae; genus Argiope; species Argiope argentata. Next base: position 3,355,810 of record JAOUZG010044037.1, on the reverse strand, counting down.
ATATCAATTAACCATATCCTTATGGGTTGCTTATTAGGTATATTTAATTAGATTCGAGTTTCTGGGTTAAAACAGGTTAGCCGTAATATAATATACCTTTGTTTAAAAACATTTGCAGTTAAAACTAAACATAATGAAACTAAGTATCATATATAGACCGTGAAAAGTATGAGATAAAATTTGCAAAAATTAAATAAAGTTTGTTATTGCAAATTTCAAGTTATCATGCGAGAATATACTTATTTAGCAATCACCAACATTTAGAAAAGCTATAGCGTTTGACCTTCCGAAAATCAATCGAGTTCTAAAATTTTTTCTCCAGGGCAGAAGTTTTTATTAAAAACCAGTTAGAAACAAATACGTGATTATCAAATTACGTATGCGTCGATACTTCGGGGGAGGGGTATCGTTTATTTTTAACTCGAGATTAACTCCACCAGTTTCCCGTTCATGAAATGTTCCTTTACCAATACGCCACATTTTAATTCAGTACTCTGATTTTAATAGAGACCGTGTCAACTTTTTTGACTCGTCTAGTTTTGACTTGCCTTTCCCATTAGGGAAAAGGACTTCATTCAAATTTATTTCCATTTATATAAAAAAAGTCAAAATTTTTTATGAAATTTAAATTTACTAGTTTACTTTTACTTAATATTTCACCAGATTTTATGAAGAATTTTATTGGACGGAATTAAAGAAAAAACTCAATAATACTCTAGTTATCGGAGCAACATACCCTAGAAAAGGATTACCACATCCTATCCAGCTCTCGAGAGCAGGTACTTTGTTCGCCCCGGAAATCAGATTTAAACTGGGTTGAAATGATCACGCGACTATTGTATTGCACAGTCAAATTTTAGAAAAAAAACTACAAGTGTTTTTCTCCCTTCTTTACAAAATCGTTCAAGCTCCTATTATACATGTTCTTTTCGATACTTCCCCTCGTTCTTTCGCTTTGATTCCCATTTTCTTTGTGCTTCTTCGGGCGATTACTTTTTATGATCCACATCTTTTACAGTACTCACATATTATACCATCTTCGCTAATGGTTTAGTAACTCATTGGCGACGGATTTAAATTTGGCGATAAAAACCAACGGATTACTGACCTACCATCGGGAGAAAAACCATGAACATGGTTGCCGTAGTTAGACGAGTCTAAGTAAGGAGGGAAGTAGGTATTAAAACAAACCACAACATTTGACTGACTAAGCGCACTTCATCAGGTGAAAAATTCATTTCCGTTGTGCTCATGTTGATATATTTATATGACAGTTAAATAAAATTAAATTGTAGATAAGCTTAAAAATTCCTTGTTATTAGAGCTTTAAAATTATGTCTTAAATAGGAAAGTCTTCATCTATATTACTTCAACTCCTTTTGTATTGATTTTTTTTAAGACCTGCTTTATATTAGGCAAAAGTTTTTCTACAATCCACTTTTTCAAACCGATCGTCATTCATTTGTCCATGATAGTCTCCACTATTGGATGAAGCGTTGTAAACAAACTCAGCTCCATCAATAAATCCATCCTCTTTACCTGCTTGCACGACAATGCGACAGTTTTTAGAGCTAGTATTTATACTAATACCTTCAGTGAAATCATCTTGCCAGTATTTTCCGTACATCAAATTTTCGTCTACCCAAGTATCTCCCCTCTGAATTTTTTCATTGCTCTCAAATATCTACACCTCCAAAACACAATATCCTGCCTTTCGAAAGTTCGTTGAATGCAGAATTCTCCACAGCGACTCCCTTTTCCATTCAAAAAAAAAAAAAAAAAATCTTTTTTCTTCAAGACTGGGAGCAATTTTTTAATAGAAGGGAAATATTTTTCTTTTATGTAAAAGTCTTGAATAGTTTGCCTTATGAGGTGTTTGTCGAAATCATCAATATTGCAGCTTCGATACGCTGATCTTTTTCTGTGTTTTCCGGGAGTAGACAAGACACTTACTTCACTGTCGTTAAGCGATTTCACTTCCCGTTTTATCTTTTTAACTGTTGAAGCTTAAATCCCTGTCGCCACGTCAGTCCTCTGAATTATGTTTGAAATCGATATTTTTAACGCATTAGTATTTTTCTTCTGTTCACAAAATTCTGTAACATTCTGAACTACAGATCGAGCTTGAGAATGCAAAATCTTCCACTTTTAAATGTAGTTATTATGTAAAGAAAATCCACAATGTAATTAAAACAAATGACAGGTTCTCCTTCAGAGCTACGAACAAAGATTGACGGATCAAAAAAACAAAAAAACAAAAAAAACAGAATTGATGAGAAAAATCACAAAATATGAGCGTCAGGCATGGAGCGAAGTACAAAGGAAAATGAGGCTTCTAATCGGCGATTCTTCTAAAGATATTGGTTTTTCAAACAGGTTCTTTTGGCGCTAAATGAAATAAGTTCTTTCCTTCACCCCCCAAAATGTAATATAATGTCCCATTTTCTAGACGACGAATTCCTACTTTTAGGGATATCAGGTTTTTCTTCTGACCGTAGGTACACCATTATCGGATTGCCATAATTGGCGGTTTAGCAACTCACTGACGATGACTTCAAATTTGGCGATAAAATTGGACAGTATAATACGTAACTACATAACTAAGAATGAACTTACAGATCGAATATTTTTTATATTAACCTCGTTTTTTATTTTTACATAGCTAAATTATTTGATGGTTCACAGATAATAGCGATTATAGAATACAGAGTATGTTTTGTATATTTCGTGTACAAATTCAATCTGAACATCTAAAATTTATAATTATAATATAATCACTATAATATTCATAATAAACACATCAATAATCAATCACAACAATAGTTATATTGATCATATCAATAATCATATAATCACAACAGAAAAGATGAATTTTACCATTTGTAGAAGAGTCAAATATTTTTTCCACCACAGATATTTCTGGAATGAAGGTCCCAGAGCAGATAAACCGTAGTAAAGGTACATCCATGTATGGACAAAGGAATTTAGAAAGGCAAATATGGAATTATATCCCCCTAGAAGGAGAGGAAGAAAAAGAATTTTTTTTTTAACATTTCAAAGGGATTTTGCTAAACGAACAATAACAATGTATACAGTATAATATTTATGTCTAACAAAACGTGTATAAACATGTAATAAAATACGTTCATACTATATTTGTCATTATTTAAAGAATAGCTCGATTACAATTAAAGAAAAAAAATCTTTAGTCAAATAGAAATAACTACAATATAGAAAAAAATATATTTGTTTGCTTATATGTGTGTGTTAATATTATTAAATTTTATACAAAAAAATGTCCTTTTATAAGCAAATTAAAACAGGATGCAAAATGAGAAGTAATTTAGGTACGTATGCATTATACCGTCTTCGTCAACGATCTCCAACGGTTTAGTAACTCATTGGCGACGGATTTAAATTTGGCGATAAAGTTGGACTGTATAATACGTAAGTAATTTATTTGAAGAATATACGGCGTGTAAATTTCATTTCTGTTTTATTCTGACAGATCATACATATATTGCAAGATTAATGCAGCATTTTACTTCCAGAACAGCATATTAATGTCACGTTTTGAGGTCTTTTCAAACAATTTTTGTTATTTTTAATCGCCATCAGATGACGAAGGTAACATCATTCCAAATGTCCATTACATTCTAACAGAAGAAAATTTATCCCTAACCATCATAAAAAATGTGAACCAGGTCCTTATAAACATCAGATCTTAGTTGAATCAAATCTTTAACCCAGCATGATTCGATGCCGAAGTTATTTCCTTCCATTTATTTTAACACATCTTTATGCTATATAGATTAAGATTTTTTTAAAAGCAATATTTAATAATACTTCTAGAAATATGCAGTAAAAACTTTTTGACATGGAGCAAAGAAATATGCGTCTGTTTTAAATGAACAATTAATTTTTCATTTATTACTTGTTAGAAAATTTAGTTCATTGTCTGTCTGTCTGTCTTGTTTGGATGGTTGAATGAATGATGGGGTTCAATCTCGACAGAACGACTGAAGGAAATTGGACGAAATTTAGTACAGAGATTATAGTCTACAGAAGAGCATTGGCTAATTTTTTTCCGGTTAATTTTTTATTAATTTTAAAACTAAATTTTCCACCCCCCCAAAAAAAGAAAACTGAAAACATCTGTCCGAACTTTTTGAATACTTTTTTTTTAATTTCCGGTATTCCTTTAATATTATCTTATCTAACGGAATTATTTTGATTTATTCCGACAGAAAACATTTTTCATCAGAACAAAAGAAAAAATATATAATGATTTGTTTTTATTTTTCTGTTTCCGTCTTTCATTTTAATATTATATTACTATTCTAAAGAAAGGTTTATTAACTTCTTAGGCTGTTCTTGTGTTAATATAATTTTATATTCCCTTTTCATTTCTTGATTTTTTTTCTTGCTGTACATATTCCTTTTGCCTATTTTCATCATTTTCGATTAAATTTTTAAAAGTACCTTTATAGTTTCAAGTACATAGCTTTTAAGTAGTCCCCCCCCATGCTAATGATGTTAGACGTAACATGTTTTCGACCGATTATTTCAAACGATTCTGCTTATTTTTATGATAAATTTAAAATTAAATATTGTTAATTAATAGATCTTTTGATTTCTGCAGAAGTGCTTTTGAATAAAAATAAAATATATGAATTGAAATTAAAGTTTTTTTAATCTGCATTTGCATTACCCCAACTGGTGCTTAAAATTCACGTCTTTGCGTTGCTCCAATTGACGTTGAAAATGTGTATATAAATAATAATGTGTATATAATAGAAAATACGTATATAAATGCTATTATAAACGTGAAAGTTTGGACGTATATGTATTCCTTAAAATTATTCGTTATTTACTCAATTTTTTTCTTAAAAATAAAAAAAAACCCATCCAGAATTAATTTTATACTGGATTTTTTTTATAATGACAGAGCTTACTTGTTTATATCGTTCGCAAACTTTATGGCAATCTAAATAAATTCTTACCTGGGCCGAATTTTATTCCAAACCACAACGTTATAGGGACGAGACTATGATGAAACACGTGAAGTGGTGATATTTGAGATTCTTTCTTCCTCAGAACGAAAAATATCTACAATAAAAATTTGAAGTCAATTTTATTGAAAGGCGATCAGTTAAAACAGAATTTGCTATTGACATTAGCTAAAATAAATATTATTTTATAGAAATTTTCTGTTTTTGTATCCAATATGCTCAATATGCTATTTTCATTGAAAATCTGATCGAAATATTCGCTAATATTAATGTTCTCGTGCTAAAAGCTAATAAATCTCAGTCAAATTAAAGACTAATAAATTCCATTCTAAAAGTTATTTCCTTACATTTATTATTATTTAAATTTATAATATTAAAAAATTGTTTTACGGAAATTAAACGACGTTCTTAGAAAATTCAGGTTCATAGTAATGTTATAAACAAATGCAATATTTGGAACATCCACTTTTTAGAATGCTAACAGATTTCACCGATACTAATAGCAATTTTTACAACAAAGTAACATTTTTTTCTGAAATAATTTGCATAGATTTGCGTTTAAAAAATAGTTGATATTAATTCATTATAACTACGCCAATTTTCAGTTTTTTTATTACATAAAAAAGCTCCCAATTCTTATTTTATAATATTATCAATAAAGAGTGTCCGAGAATTCTCGTATACATTACAAAAATTACATAAGAGAATTAGGAAAAATTACTTTTTTTCGGTGATACTTACTAATACTCCTATTTCATTTCATAACATTGCCATTTCTCAAAACCTGCTAGAAGTGCTATGCATAGCTTGATGTTATTTTATAGAGATTTTTTTCTTTATATCATTATAAATCTTGCTAGTTTTAAAATTAGGTTCTTAAGATTTTTTTTTTCTTAATATGGGAGTATGGAAAGCTGACATAGATCGGATGCCTTTTAACAATTTGCAGGATTTAAAGCACTGTGTCAAATTGCTATTCAATGTATAATTTCATAAGAGCTTGCTAATGCATAGCGAGAAGTTGAGTATCACAGGGTCATAATATACGCAATCATTAGATGTCACATTGAGATTTTTTTTCACTTTATTTGCACTAAAATTGCTAAAATCGTTTGTTTCGATATCGTATAATTCAATCTTACATAACTTTACAATATCACCGATTTCTCAGAAGTCTACTTTTTCAAATATACCTGTATGAAATTAATTTATAAAAGCCAGCTTAAAAGTAGAATTTATATTCTTTAGATTGTTCAAATTATTTCTTCTATCCAGAAAGTGCATGTCGTATGTACTTTCAACGCAATCGGACATAGTTTATAAATATCGTCATTTTGCCTGTTGAAGATGTGTACACAAGACGACACTTCCAGAAAGTAATAACACAAAGGCAAACAAAATGTTAGATGAAAAACAATAGAGCAAAATAACGCTCAGAATGCAGTTGATATGCTTTCACTGCAATCATGCATCATGATATGCTTTCACTGCAATCATGCATCAAAGAAAGTATTCACTCAACTCACGAACTTGCTTCTTCACTTATATAACTTCCATGATAGGAGGGGAAGTTTCTAGAAGGATATTGTATCTTGCTTTTAAGTAGAAATACCGCCAAAATTCCCGTATCACCGAACATATCCTTTTTATATCTTTAAATTGTTCACTAAGAACGCGATTTGTTGGCCAGACATCTATTAAAATATCTATAAAACTTTTTCTTACTACGATACTAGCTGCCCAGTTAATTAATATTGGAGATTCGCAACATTAATACAGTTTTAAAATGGTTGTAAATCAACAATTTCTCTTTCTTGAAATATTATCAATTCAATAAATGTTAAAATCCTGTAGCTTTAAAATAAATTTTACTAAAATAATGTAACAGTAAATATTTATAATCTTATTTCTCCAAAAAGAAAAAGCGTTATATTAAAAAAATTAAAATGCACAAATTTTAAAATATTAATTAATAATTTTAAATTAAGTAATTCTTTACTTACTGTGTCTGCGAATTCAATAAATTTTGTGATGTAGAAATACCAGCCTATTTCAGCCATCTGAAAATCAAGCACATACACATGAGTAAAAGCAACCATCTCGGAACTCTGAGTAGATACTAATATTGATGAAAATATTGCACAACTGATCGATGTATTTTGATTTCCGATCTATTTTCCTATGAAGAGCATTCAATTAATACTACGCTCTAATGATGGTTCTTTTGAAAGGGTTGTTGATTATAAAAATAAACATTATTTATAAAATTTACATTTTTTTAAACTTTCCCGATAACAAAATTAATGGAAAGATTTGTGTATTTTGATTGATGGTACAATTTTACCTAATTGCTTGAATATGTTTCAAGAATATAAACATTGTTCAAATTTTAAAAAATCGAGGCATTTAAATAGTATTAACTATCTAACAAAATAAATGGTTATTATACCGATTTTTTGGAAATTAAGTGATTCTTTTCTCTTAATCTCACGCATTTCTTTGTTCATATGCATAAGTAATCCCTTCATAGTCTATGTATTATAGTGAACACTAAGAAACGGTACAGTTTAGTAAATATTTTTATTATATTATTTATATTTTTATAATATTTTTTATAAATGGCTATAGACAGGGTGATTCAAAACTTATCGTTTCAATTTCTTGGAGAGTTAGGGAATACGTTAGGAAACTTATTTCATGTATGTATATCTGCAAACGTCATCTGTATGGACAAGTAAAGCATACAGGGTGTCCCAGCATGACCGGATAAACTCTGAGCAGCCAGATTCGTTGTTTGTAAGACAAAAAATGCCCAAAGAACTGTTCTCTACGACCCATAGTTTTCGAGAAAAATCAAAGTGAAAATGTATGATGTCTTATCCGGTTTACGAAAAAACCTTTATTCAGAACATGAATACCAGTACATAATTTTGAATAGAAAGATGTTCGAAATGTCCCCCGCGCCGTGTAGTGCAATGCAATGCAATGGTTGACTGTACACGTTCTAGCATAGTAGTGTCCACAAAAGTAAATACACTGTGAAAAAAATGGATTAAGTCCATTTCTGAAGTAACTGGGTCTCGATAAACTAAGTCCCTTACATGGTGCCATGGGAAGAAATCTAAAGGTGTCAGATCTGGAGATCATGGTGGCCATGAAGCAGGACTTTTTGTATCCAATCCAGCGTCGGAATAAAGGTTTTTTTCGTAAACCGGATATAACGTCCTACATTTTCCCTCGCATTTTTCATGAAAACTATGGGTCGTACAAATACAATTATCTGGACATTTTTTTTATGTCTTCCAAACCATGAATCTGCCTTCGCAGTTTGTCCGGTCTTGCTGGGACACCTTGCATATTAATGAATATTTTATTTAAATTTTGCTTCAAATAATATGAAATATAAGGAAGGTTTTAATGAAAATTTCGGTTGTGGATTAGAATGATATGTATATGCATTACTCACCAAATGATAATCTCTATTTTTAGTATCAAGCTATTAATAATGTTTAATTTTATTAAGAATTGAATTGGCTAAAAGAGAGAATCAATTTTAAAAGAAAATTATTATATTTCTTAAGAATATTTGTGTACTTACCCTGATTGCATCTGGATTATACGAATAATCAATCGGCTCACATCGCCAGCTGTACTTCGTGAACCAGCCCAGCATTCCCATCTAAAAATACAATAAACTGTCAATTCTTTTTTAACTTCTTGAATAAGCATAAAAGGTTCAAAATAGCCTTCACAATATAGCATTTTTTTTTTCTTTTTCATGCTGAAATTCAGTTGATTTTTCTAACGAGATCGAAAATCCATATTTCCATTGTTCCATATAATAAATTTAAAAGAAAAACTCAAAAATGTACTGTTATATTATTCTAGATAACTACTTAAAAATTAAAATAACATTTGAATTTTGTTAAAATACAGTTAATCATAGTTTCAAAAAGTAACAAATTAATTAAGTCCTGAATTATAATTGATGCTTATGGAAACAAAACTGTACAAGGAATATTGTTAAAATAAATCAAATTGTTCCGGCAAACTTGTCTTTTTAAATCTTCTCTTAAACAGTGAAAGGAAAAAAAAATCCTAGTTCCATTGCGAATTCTCTTAACGATATTAAAACTTCTTCCAACAAGGCTTCTATTTTTTTTAATTCCATTTTTTTGATAATTTCCTAAAAAACAAAATCACCAATGTTGGAAATAATTCTTAAATCTTATTATATTTTCAAGTGAAGACTTACTTTTTTTTTTCTTTAAGCATTAGTGGGATTTTTTTCCCCTTTCAGAATAGTCGAAATGGAATTCATTCTTTTTTTTTTTAGGTACTTAACAGAAAACCAAGTGCTAAAAACTATTTTTTCACCTTTCTTGTACGAGAAGGGGGAAAAAACTGCGTGCCGAACGCTATAAACTGCATTAAAATAAAGTGTTTTCTTAAATGCAATTCAATTTCAGCTTTTTAAAAGAAAAGTATTAACTTGTTCTTATTTTTTTTTAGGAATGCGTATTACTTCTTACTTTAATGAAAGAAGTTCTATTCAATGAGCTGCAAAATGATATTAAATATTTTAAAGACATCCTGATCTTTCTATTTTTATCAAATTGTATTAAATTCTAAATGCTACACTCTTACAATCAAAATAGTAAAATATAATAATCTAAAAGAATTTATTTTTTATTACCTATTTAATAGAATAGTATCTTTTTTTACGGTTTTTCTAGAAACATTTCCAAATAGTTATAATAGTTGATAAATGTTTTAAGGAATTAAAGGGTAATTACATAAAATTTTCACTGCTATAATAAATTTTCAGCGAATGTCATCTTTTTAGAGTCTCATGTCCCCAAAATGTTTTTTTAGTACAGATACTTTCATTTATTTCAAGCCAGATTTTAAACCGATGAAATAATTCTTGATACAAAACTATTTTAAATTCCAAATGCCTTTTAGCAATTATTTCCATTGTAAGTAATGTACTGTTTCATTGTTGGTGAATTCGAATGAAGTTGATTAACTTCGAAAAATTATTCCAAAATTCGTTCTTTAGATTTTCAACAGATGGCAGCACATGCATTAGATTAACCTGCAATCTCTCCGAGGTAGTGAGTGTGTCAAGGGACAAACTACATCGATTAGAAATTAAAAGCAATGTTTTCAAGTTCACGTGCTTATTTCAATCTGTGGTTTCACTGGTTTAACAAACTTTTAATGATTAGTTTGTTACAGTATCAATAAACATCAGCATAGGAATGTGCTTTAAACTACAGCGAACTAAAACCTTGTTAAAAAAAATGCTATTGCTCTGCCAATATCAGGAGGTGTTCGATTCTTTAGAAAAGCTCCCATGCGAAATAATTGCAAATTAGAATGCATAGTTGGTTATATTGTTTCAACTACTTGCTTCAATACGGCATAACACTTTACTTAGAAGTTATAATAATGGTGGATTTTCGACTGATTAATTAAATGCCTTTAGCCTAGATTCTAAATAAGTAAATTTCAAAAAATATATAAATTCTATTAATTATGAAATATTAGGACAATGTTAACACTTTTTCAAGTATAATGGTGAAATTTCTATTTCATTACGTTCAGCTAGTTATTACAGTAAATATAAACGGCAAATACTTGTTTAAATACGTTTACGTATAAATACGAATACAGTTGATTCATGAAACATAATAAACAAATATAAACGTACATTTTGACGAAATCCAAATATAAAAAATTAAACTAAATCACTAATTAACAAGAATGTAAAAAGAGGAACCTCTTAATGTTAAGGTTGAAAAAGGCCTGATTTTACCACTTATGCAGGTTTCTATTGCTACAAGCTCGAATTCATACTGCCATTAATGAGAGTTTTATGGAGTTAGAACTTGATTTTTTAAAGCCTACTTATACCGTCATATTAACCCCTGGGAGGGCACCTTGTAATTGAGGATGAGATGCTTCCGGCATGGTGGTTGGATCTCACTAACCTGGCGGGTACTCTAATAGGTGGAGGTGGTTCCTCTCATTGATGAAGGGACGTACTTCCTACGGGGAAGGTTGTATAGTACCCGGTGAGGGCTCTTAGGACTCGTAGTTCCCACCATTATTGCTATTGCGATAGTGCGGCCATTTAGTCCTAGTGGTTTAAATCCATGTGCCTTGGCGGCGAGTGTGGTTTGACTATGCGGTTATATTAGATGGTTTAAAATACAGAACTTTTGACACTTTCTAAACAACGAGATTCGGGCAAATTATGTAATGCGCATCAATATATTTGCTCATTTATCTATGGATGTAGCAAATCAAATAAAAACCGATGTACAACTTTTTTAACAATTATGCTTTTAATAGGATGTTTTTTGAAAGGAATGACAATGCTATAAGTTCCATTTTTTTAATTCCTACTATTAGCTCACACTCTCACTATACATCTTGCTCAAGTTTTCAATCGTCAATAAAATACTTTTTATTCATCGAAACAATTTCAAGTAAATTTTTTTACACTTGTAGTGGATAACATTTGATGTTAAGACAGTTTTTTCGAATATTAATTCATTATTTTTTTATTAATTAAAAACTAATGTTCTCGCCAAAACTTTTCATTCCCCCATGGCCAAATAAGTTACGAATTCAGTTTGCTTTTTTCCCACACTAATGAGGTTATGCTTAGGTTTTCGGCTGATTAATTCAAACGAATCTGTTTATTTTTATAAAGTTTGATGCATTTAAAATTAAACGTTGCTAATTGATTTTTCCAATTCATTTTGATGTACTTTCGAATTAAAATACAGAAAATTAGAATCTGTAATACGTTACCCCAGCAAATGTAGTAAAATGACGCCTTTTGCGCTGCCACAATTGGCTTTGAATCCTTAATTGGCATTGAAAATTCAATTTTAGTATAAATAATTAATCAAAAAATTATATTAACAGTAATTGTTAGACCAGGGGAGCCTGGGTGGTAGGACGTTGAATTTGTATCCCTTGGGCTGCAAGCTCGAACCCGCAAGTTCGAATATTCGAGTGTGTTATGGACGTTACGTGGTAGACCATCTGCCGTGGTCATAAAGTTCTCCATGTTGAGAGTAATACCCATCTTTCAGTGGTAAAGCGGAACACAAGAATAACAATTGTAATTATTTAATAAAAAGTAACTAAAATAAATATCTTTGTGGACCTAAGTAGGAATTGATTTAAAAAATTGTTCTTTTATATTACTTGTTATCAATTTGATACCAAATGAGATGCTTAATTTTGTAACTTGAGAATAGATGAGCAAGATGAAATTTGTAGTAGTTGCTAGTCGCCATTTCATCTGAAAAGATTTCAGATTGTATTAAGGCATGGAAAAAAGCGGTTGTATTAATAATGGAGTTTTTGGAAAAGATAACTCGCGATCGTTTAAAAATCCATAATAGCGAGCTTCATCGAATCCTTTTCAAAGCTCGAAGAGATTTCCAAACTGATCTCTAGTAAAATAACAGGAAAAATTGGCCACCCTTTGGGATTTTATTAGGACAACGCCCTATAGTTTTTGCAGTCCTATCTTTGAAAACGTTTTTCACCAATTTATCAAGCAGTATCTCTAGGTATACAAGATTTCTTATTACATTATGTTTTCTATATATCTACAAAACGCTTGGGTATGTGGCATAAAAAAGGAATTAATATCTTTTTATCCAATAGTAATGATTGTCTATTTTTCAACACCAAATCGATGACCTTCTCATTATTAAGCATAACTCCTTTAGTGCCACTGCCGTAAAAATTATTAAAATGTGGTAAACATAAACAATTTTATTGGTTCAAGTTGTTGAATAATCTATCCTAAGTTTGTATCTGGTCTCCTCTTAATTTGCACGCATATACGTTATTGGATAAACAGCAGAAATTGAACACAGAGTTTCCATGTTTATATAAAAAGTTAATTTGTGAGGAAAAGTTTAAAAATGAAAATGTTGGTTTTAGAAAGATTTATGCAAAGATCTATCGATAGTTTATGTCAGGAATAAATTTTAAAAATCAATTTTTTTTGAAATGTTACTAAAGAACGTATCACATTGAGGAATCATTAGATAATTTCAAATTGATGCTCAAATTAGTTATTAAAAAATTCAGTCCGAAACACAGCCAACAAATTTATGAATTCAATTCATATTTTAATATATAACTACATTTTAGATAAATAAAATTTAGTACACAGTTTTATAGCATTTAGGTTGGGTATCTTTTGCGCATTTTGCAGAAGTTGTGTTCATTTGCGCAAATAGATAAACTTCATAAGAATGGGTCTCATTTAAAATAAGACAGATTTATGAATAAGATGAAGACAAACAATGTCATTCATCTAGATCATAGCATATTCGAATACGTACTAGTAGACAGACAAAGAAACAAAAGAGACACGATTTCAAAAATACGCATTATTCAAAATATTTGTTTTTAATACTTCGTATACTGAAAATAAATTAAATTTTGATTAGTTAGTTCATTTTTTAGCCTAGTATATTTATTCTGGTTTTCCCCACCAACATACTGATTATATATATATATATATATATATATATTCAGTGCTGTTTAGTTCCAAGACTGATTGTTAGATTTTAATGCATGTATCAATTTTCATAGAGGAAAAAGAGGAAAGAATATTGCATGCGATATTTTAATCAATAATCCAATTTTCTTTAACTTCGTCAGACAACAGGTGCATCAACAAAAGTTCACATGATAATTTATTGTACAAACTGGCATAAGTTAATATTTGATAATATACCTCTTAGCACTCGATTTGAACACGCCTCGAAAGAACATGAAATTGCGTTTTAAACTATTGACAATAAATTATTCACAAGCATTAATTTTTTGATAAATGTTCATAGAATCCATTTACGTAAAATTTTCCATTAACTTTGAAGTAGAATAAAAAATTATATTATACAATAGAAAAGAGTAGAAAGAGTTAGCAGACATTTGAGTAAGAAGAGAGTAGAATAGACTAAATATAGAAGATGTTTATTTTTTCAAGGCCTATGTTATAGTCAGGGCTAGTTGGGCCCCTAGTTGGGGCCCGGGGCATAACCTTCTTTGGGACCCTGCTGCTTCACTACTTTAGTAATGAAAAAGATTCATTAACAAAGGAAGCGTAAAATAATATTTATATTCGATTTGCCCCCTCCCCCAATTATGTGGGGCCCCGGGGCAACTGTACCTTATGGCCCTGCCTTAGTCAGACCTGGTTATAGTATAGTTATAAACTTTTTTTAGAATCCATTGTAAGCTATTTTATTACCAATGTGTTTCAGTTTAGTTAGATTTGAAGAAACACCAATGATATTTTGGGGCATATCTTGTGGTTTTGAATCCTGATAAGAAGACGAAAACGACATTAGAGCCTGTATCCCCCCAGATATCAAATTTCAACACAAAAACTGGATGTTAATGATCGGAATGGATTAAAACTCTCTTGGCATGACAATTTTTCAAAGAAAGCAGGTTTCAAGCCTGAACTTACCTGCTACGAAACCGAGATCTTATCACCAGAATATCGCGGTTATTTACTTCTGGATTGAAGGTACTCCTCCCCCCTCTAAATTTCAAAAATCACACAAAAGCTTAAATCCATAAAAAGCTTTAACCGTGTGTTATAATACTTTAAATGTAAATTCTTTAACCGAGGGATACAGCGCCTTAAATGTAAATGCTTTAACCGAAGGATACAACGCTTTAAATGTAAATGCTTTAACCATGTAAGATAATGTTTTAACCATGTACATTGAAAAACGCGTATTCTTTACAATATAAAACAGTATTCATATTGTTATATAATATTTTTGAATATTGAATAAAATATACTTTACACTATTATGCAGTAGGTTTTGTTATTTGGTGTATTGTTTCAATTTTCCGATTAATTTCTTTTGAAATAGTAATATTCTATCTTTTACAATTGAAAGAAAGGTTAATGTATTTTTTTTCAATACAGAATGCTATGCGTTTCAGTTTACCTCAAAACACTTATTTGTTAATTAATAATAACTCTAATTTAATTCTAATTTGTTAACTTATTTTTTAAAGTCACGACGAGAAGAAAGGCATCATTAAATATTTAAACTATCATTGAGTTAGTTGAATGAAATGTAGTTACAGAAATATTCGGTACTTATATATTATACCGTCTTCGCCAACGATCGCCAACGGTTTAGTAACTCATTGACAACGGATTTAAATTTGGCGACAAAGTTAAACGGATTACGACACCATTGCCGGATTGCCATAAATGGCGGTTTAGCAACTCATTAGCGATGACTTCAAATCTGGTGATAAAGTTGGACGGTATAATATGTAAGTAGCAAATATTCTTATAAAAACTATTATGTAGTAGAAAAATTGAATTAAGTGCAATTTAACCCTTAACTTTAGAAATTTTTAGCAACAGAATAATCCACAGAACTGCGAGAAAAGAACAATTCAAAGTCAATATTTTTTTTTCTTATTTTAAATGGTTTTCAAAAATCGATAAATAAGAAAATATTCTGCAAAAAGGAAATATTGCACCTTTTAATTAACAGTTCCATTTCTTTGAAGAATGGGCGAATGGAATGCTTTCCTTTCTCAAAATACATTTAGCTACCGTTCCGATTGATTTTATTGGCTGGTTTATTCTCGTTCCATTTGCCAAGAAATATCCCATAAATGAAAAGGGCAAATGCCAAGCCATTCAACAATCGACTCTCGCTCACATTTACACGCGTTTTCGTGACATTTACCTTTCCCTTACACCATCGCGTGAAAGGAAACGTTAATAAAGGCAGTTTAAAAGAATAACCCGTTATTGAATGCTTTTAAACAAATGAAAAGCTTTGTCGATAAAGGAAATCGGTATCTTGAGGTGCGGCCAACTTGTTACTTTCTTATGAAAGCATGCAAAATATTAAAATGTTCCATTCTCCATTCCTTTTCGTCTTTTTCTTAAACTTTCTTTTCATAACTTTTCAAAAAATCGTTTTATATCGATAAAAAATTATTTTTGGAATTATGACACTTTTCGACAATCTGTCAAAGAACACGATAAGTCAAAAATGAACCGATGGATTTCTGTACATCATTTTTTGTATAAAATGATTAATTCTGTCACTTTTGTAATTTGGGCCAAGTTTTGTATCTTTTAGATTAATGGGGGAAGGAAATGTATATTTGTCTGTTTAAACTATGCAACAAAACTAAACACAAAATGCAGTGTATTGCATCAATATAACCGGAAAATGAACTAAAGAGTCTCAAAATTAACGCACGATTTGAAATTGCGACCAATATGGCAGTAAAATATGGGCAACTCTTAAAAATCCACTTGACAGCTGATAGAAGTTACTGAAAAAGTATCATTATACGATAGAATGTGTTTATTATTGAACGATATTTCAAAAATAATGAAAGTTTGTTGGCCACAGTCCGAAACTTTGTGAATTGGTTTCGTAGCTCATATGAATTAACATCAATGGATTTCTTTTTATAGCGTTATTTGATACCAAAAGTCTATTCCAAAATGCATACGTACATTAAGAAAGAAAATTCAACGTTGCTTGAACGAAATTCATCCACATTTATACAAAATGGGCATGAAAAATTGGCAAAAGAGTGCGTATGTACTAGCTAAGCCATGGAGACTATTTGCTGTATTTGTTATTTCATACATAACCCTATCCTTTGTACTTTACAATCCGATAAAATATAAAAATTTAGAGGAAAAAATTATTTAATTCAAACTTTGTGGTAA
Organism: Argiope argentata; assembly: GCA_026289955.1. Classification (NCBI taxonomy): domain Eukaryota; kingdom Metazoa; phylum Arthropoda; class Arachnida; order Araneae; family Araneidae; genus Argiope; species Argiope argentata. The sequence goes on along the minus strand of JAOUZG010044037.1, from coordinate 3,339,016 downwards.
CACATTGTTCCATCATGCAACACTATTTTTACTATACTTAAACTATCAGGTGTGTGTGTGTGTGTGCGTGTGTGTTGAATAGAGTCATTAACACTTCCTATCACAAATGATGGCAACTTGGCGTTAATTTTGGAATACTTTATTTTAATGAATTTTCATTTCAGCTCCCACCAAAAAATCGTTTCAGATAGAGCTCGAAAAAAATCCATCTAGAAATTATATCTGTTTCTGTCGGTATGTTAATGATCTCACGTCGAAAATGGAATGATCCAGATAAATGAATATCAAAATGTTATGTTAACATGAGATTGTAGATGTGGGTCAAATTTCGATCCATTCAGAGAATGAAAAATAAAAATGCATACTCGATTATCCTTATTGCATTACTTAATTATAAAGTATGCCTTTTGTATAAAAATATGAGACTTTATGAAATCATTTTAATGAATTTTTTCGAGATCGACGATATAAAAATAGTTTTGGAATTTTATCAGTTTTCTTCTGCCTGTCAATGAATATAATTCAAAAGTAAAATGCGATCTATTGACGAATTTCAATGTGATGGTAGTATTAAATTGCAGCTCTGGGCCAAATCCTGCACCCTGTTGGACAATGGATAATTTAAAAAATACATATTCATTTTCTTCTTTATACTACAAATCAATCAACGCATTAAGTAAGAATAGGATAATGCTGAATATAATATTTTATTTATAAGAATCGCTGTGGAATCAATTTCCATTAGTACTAAATCTCTTAAAAAATTTTAAGCAACTGCCATCCGTTAATAATTGCATCCAATAATAAGCTAAAATTTACTACAGATAAAATCAAGTCACTTACTTTGTAATGCACGTAGTATAGAGAAAGTAGTAATCGTCAAAGAATTTGAATTCGATATTTTGGCGAATCTAAGTTTTTGACCTAACCGAATTCTAAACACACATTAATGGAAAATGTCTGTGTGTGTGGGACAAAATTCAAAAACGCATTGGGCTCGATGGTTGAAAATTTGGTATACAATCTTTGCTCTGAATTTGCAGATTTATCAAATTTTCAGTAAAATCTGTTCGGAGAAAGTCCATCGATTCGATCATAAATTAACATGGCAACTAAAAAAAATTAAGAAATAAAGCGATAAAATTTGCAATAAGATTTAACATCTATATTGTAGATATCTATTAAATTTTGAGTCAAAACCTATAATGGTTGACTGTTTGTTTGTTCTTTTAAAAGCACGTAAAAGCACCAATTCAAAACCGCATTGACTTAAATATAATAAATTAGATATGGGATTTTGCACTATGAGTGCAGTTTTGTGTGAAATCATTGTTTCGATCTGTTGAGAAAAACCTGCTTAAAGTACAAATTTGATTTTCAGATATTACCCTCATACCACGAATTAATCACCAAATAACTCGCCAAGGATGACATGATAGGTTCAGTAAAAGTTCTAAACTTAGGTCAAAAGTTAATGTTTCTTAACTATCGTATACCATTGTAAACTAAGGCCTTCTCTATCATGAAATGTTTCTTACTTCATATGCGAAAAAGTTTTGGGGACACCAATTTCGCTGCTTTCTTAAATTAACAGCACGTATTTTGATTAAAATTAAGATAATTGTGTGTGTTAAATTAAGAATCCATTTTATGATTAAAATTAGATAATGGGATGACCGCCTGCCCGATTCAAAGCCAATCTTTGCTAATTTTTGCCTTATTCCCATAAAAAAAGTACTAATAACGAAGTAGCATTTCAGTTTACTCACGTTTATGAAGATCCAGGCGCTTATGGCAACAAGAAGAAAGTTGTAGATAATCATCGGCCCTCGGAGATTGTAGGGCTTCTGGTCTCTCATCCAGGCGGGACCGACAACTTTGACGAAGCCCAGATACATGACCACCAGGGTAAGTCCTTTCATGGGATTGTCCATCATGGGCCATGATGCCACCCGAGGATCTGCAGAAAAATAAACACCGATAATCATTTGGTTGTAATAATAGGAAAATGTCCTTTTAGGTCATCAAAAATCAAAATGAAACTATTAAGATATGATTTTATAGATCTGTGTGAATCTGTAACTTCCAAGAATCGATAAAAGAAAACTTCAGTAACAAACTTCAGCGTGGAGACTACCAGAAACAAACTTCAGCGTGGAG
>JAOUZG010044037.1:3325308-3336846 GCA_026289955.1 Argiope argentata | reverse complement strand
AAACTTCAGCGTGGAGACTACCAGAAACAAACTTCAGCGTGGAGACTTCTAGTTTATTCCAAAGGTTTAGTGGACATTTTTTAAAAATTAAGCGGAGCTTGTTGAATGAAGTATTCCAGTAAATTTTATTATAATGCTTTAAAAATAAGCAAAACAATATGCAACGTATTTCAAAACTAATCATTAGGTAGAATAATTTATGTATAATGAGAGCTTTGAGATGTTTTATCATATATATAAATTCTTTCAAGTTTTGATTATTGTAATTTAAACGATCATATATTGATCGGTTAGTAAAACAGGATTTTTTCCTAATATTTAAAAAAATATTTACAATCAAACTCAACTTGCAATTTCAATTTTCTTACAACATCAAGACCAAGTAACCATCATAATCTCCAAAATCTCTTTTCAAGGATAAATTCATTAATGCCGAGAAACTTGCTTGGATATAATAAAATTCAAATAAAGTAAAATCTTGGAAAAATGGAATGTTTTATTTTCCGCTTTTCAAGGTTTACCTTGACGATAAATAATCCTTATTAATACATCTTTAACTAAAACACTTTATTAATTTTTTAATGTCTTTTTTATTTTAATACTTCTGCTGGTATAAAAGAATTTTATTAAATGTCTGATAATGAAAAGCAGTCTTACAAATTGATTATTATAATTATAAATGAAAAATATTTTTAATGAAGTTATTCAGATTTTGCTTTTATGAATTTTGAATATTGTTGAGTTAGTGATAATGTATGCGATTTGAGTGAAATATTTGTAGCCTTGTAGTTGGTAATTAAAAGAATTAATATTAAATCTATTATCTACAGAGAAAATTTTTTTTTAAAATTATTTGAAATTCCATCATATAATTTTCAACAGACTTACTTTCAGGAATATCAAATAAAATTCGTTAAACTGCTATTAATTTGGGTTTTGATTTCAAACATTTTATATAATACTGCTTTTATTTTAATCCTTTTAAGGGCCCCGAAAAGTATACTTCCCACCTAATTCATCAATCTCTGTAGAAAGTTATTTAAGTTGGCATTTCTGAATTTTTTTTTAGTAAGTCAAACTTAGATGCTTCAGTTCCTTATCACATAAAATGTCATGTCTTGAGTTGTTAATTAACCAAATTAATTAATCGAATAAAATCCATCTAATAAGCTAAATGAAATACTTTTATTAAGTCATTCTCAATCCTAAAAGCATTTTAATATACCATGACTAAAAAAAAAATGACCTTTTAAAGGATTCAAATTGTTCAAACACGTTTCGCGTCACTATCATGTCAATATTCTTATTCCGAAATTTAGCAAAATTAACCCAAAATAGAAATTGAGTGCATTTTAGAATCATTATTTTGAGTTTGAAATTATATGAAAATTAAAAAATACAATAAAAAGAGAAATAGAATAAAAATTATAAAACATACCACCGCTGTCCAGAAAGTCCTGATAGTACTGCGTGAAGTTTATCATTGTGACTTGACCAAATTTGTTATTGTGCGTGAGGAAAGCCTGCAGATGAAAAAAAGAAATCTATTAGGATCGATTGACTTTTAATACAAACCTTACGTTCCATTTTTGTTTATAAAATTGAACAATCAATTCACCAATTGGCTCAGAAATTGAGAAAAACAGATAATATGATAGCAAATGTATTACTCAAGGTAAATAATCAAAAATCATCTAGTTTTACTCGCATAAGACTCAAAAACATCCTCAATTCCTTAATTAAATGACTTTCACAAATTATTTATAGGACATAATTAGGAATAAATTTTCCTGCTTTTTTGAGTAAGAATAAAATAGGCCAATTATCAATTACTCTATAGAAAATTTATGAATCAATACATTAAATACAAATCACGTGACACCTCGTGATCGGATTTCTTACCAAGTGGAATTACAATTTTCAGTTTGGCAATGAACGTGTCAAATATCCTTGTTTTATCCCATTGTTCACCGTATGGATTCACGCCTATTATGGATTCACATCTGCCAAATTATTCTTTTCTTAACTATGTTAGCATTGAAGAAAGTATCTTATTATATAGTGATATAGTGTTGTATTTAAATGTATTAAGTAAAGTTCTCGAATTTTCCCTATCTTGTTTACGAATATGCAAACAATTCTTACCGTTAAGAAAATTTATTTTGGGATTAATATATTTGTTACTAATCTGAATCTGATAAAAACCTAAATTTAGAAAATGTCTCAATCTAAACAAAAAACAATAAAATTTGGTTTGAGGACTTGGCAACAAAACTTATTTAGTTCCATACTTTGAATTAAAATCGCCAATAGAATATTTACTGTCGTCCCTTCCATGTACATGTAATCTTAAAAAGTGTATGTATCAAATAGATGAAAATGTGAACTATGTATCAAATAGATGAAAATGTGAACATTTTATATTTAGAATCTTAGTTTTATCACATTTTGAACCGAATTAGTTGTCTATTCGTGAAATACAAAAATACGGTAAGCAGTAGAATTAAGTTTTGATGAATGGAATTAAAGCCAAAATTTCATATTATATATATCAGCTGTTCAAAAATCCCATCAAAATGGTGAACTGTTTATCAGTGTAAAGTAAACAAGGTAACTCATTACTTGAGGGTTCTAGATAAGTAAAATTTGACATTGATACTTATTCTAAAAATGTTGATATGCGCTTAATTTTAGGCCTATTTGATTAGCGTAATCAGTAAAATATAAGCTCCATTATCTTGAACTGAAACATAAAACTCACGTTTTGAGATAACATGCGAGCTTATCTAAGAGAGAATATTACCTCTGGTTACCAATCTCATTAGATAAATCAACGTGTAGTGATTAAATAAAACACACGATTTAATAAAAATTAGAAATTTGATACAAAAATTATACCAATTAAAATACTAGCACACTGTAAATTAGTGTACTGTTGAATACAAAATGTTCATTCAATAATATTTTCATCACGGAAAATAGCACAAGTTATATATAAAGATTTTATTTCTGTAATATACAAAATGACGGGGGAAAAATGTGCTATACAAACAAAATTTTTAGTAGGGTTCTGTTATTAAAACCAAAATATAAAAATACGATGTCTAATTTATTTCAAAATTTAAAAGAAAACTATTGGGCCCTTACGTATTAGACCGTCCAACTTTATCGCCAAATTTGTAGTCACCGCCAATGAGTTGCTAAATCGCCCATTATGGCAATCCGGCAATGGTGTAATCCGTTGATTTTTATCACCAAATTTAAATCTATCGCCAATGTGTTACTAAACTGCTGACGATCGTTGGCGAAGACGGTCTAATACATAAGTACCAACTATTGTTCATTCTTTCAGATTCCGCTTCAAAATATATATACCTTAACGATAGAATTAATTTTGACACATTTGTGCTCGGTAATGGTGCTTCTCACTTTCTATTCAAGAAGGTGCATTATTTTGACCTATTCATTTTTCAATTTTGCTTGTTAAAAAACGGATACAGAATGAAAAAAAGATGAGATTTACTGAAAAATTTATCTACAACTTTATATTATATATATATATATATATTTATATATATATATATATATATATATATATATATATATATACTTAATGTAACTATAATAATTTTGTGTTTGAAGCAGAAGGAAGAGTTGTGGTAGAAGAGAGGAAGTTGAATTTTTAAGTTCGTTTTATTCCACCTCGAGAGGCATGCATTATGTATAAGCAGCATGCCGCAAAAGGAGAAGTACACAAAGACATAGAGGTTTAAAAAACAAACAAAGAAAACGAAATCATTTAACCTGACCTTATTTACCGTAATATTCTCATAAACCTAACATGTGTCGAATTTTGACAGGAATTTTCCCACGCGTTGACCTTGACAAGAGAAGCGCAGGAATCCTTTAGAAGAATTTGTTTACATCAGCGATATCTATCCCTTCACTCGGCACGAGTGGATTGATGGCACAGTGTTTTTTACAAAGCTTCATTTGATTTATTAATTAGAAAAAGTGGAATGTGATCAGAAAATAAGATAACCATTTAGAATGAAGTTACTATTGGTTAAATTAAGACAAAAATTTAGAAATGAATTACAATTGAAATTAGAATTTAATATTATTTATATTGGAGAAATAAACAAGCCCTTATATTAGGTAAATGACTATGCATCTGATTACTTTTCCGATTGTTAAGGGCTAACGTAGTGCTAATCAAGATATAAGAAGCATAAATTTATTCTATTGATTGTCATCATGTTGAAACCACAATTTATCCCTCGATAGTTTCGAGAAACTTCCGCATTTTTGGAGTCATCTGATCTAATTGATGGGATACTACTGTCAGAGGAGGTCGATAAAAATATGAATGGAAAAGTCAAAACACTCAGTGACCACCTTCTCAAATAGCCTGGAGCATAAACAGAGAGTGAGAGCGGGGAGAGACCTGTTTGATAAATGATTTCAATGACAGGAGGCTACCATTAGGGGGTCTACTTTGAACGGGGGAACAGATCGCCCTGAAGACAAATAGGTGCCTGTCTCCACAGTAATATATGAATAACCCGTGACAGAAATTTTGTATTTTGAAATACGACGAACAATCAGAGAAATTTCAGAAAGAATTTTTTATTTCTTCAAAGAAAGATTTCGAAAATGTTTTTAGTTTAAGTTATGTAAATAAGTATATGGTACGCAGAAAAAAAAAGAATTATTTTTATTTTGAACTTTCTTTATTCTCAATTATATTTTACTAAAAAATAATATTTTATTTATATTATTAAATATTTTCGTTTTTTTGAAGATTTAAAAATAAATTTTTAATGAAAGCATTAATGTATTTAAATCAATTTTCTAAAGCCAAAAGATTTTTTTCTTCAATTTTTGTATCAATTATATCAATTTTTAAACTATTCACATTTAATTGAAAAAAAAAAAGAAAAATGATAATGTATGGATTTCTAAATATATATTTATTAATTGAATTATATAAATTATAAACAAAGAAAAAATGAATTTCAGAAATAATTTACTTTTTTTTGTTTTGAATTTCTCTCGCTAATCAAAACGAGTTATAAATCATCTATTTTTCATGATTTAACGCTTATAAACCCTATAATAAATAATTTATCAAATTATAACGAATGTAAATTCCTACATTGGAGAAATTATAAAGAAATCGTATAGATACTCCAATGATAAGAAAAAAAGTGCTCAATGAATGTTTTTCAATTAAACAGAATTGATTATTAATAAATGAAGTCCTTCTTTCAAGTGACTCTTGGAAATGAAGCATACTTTACTATTCAAGGGCTTTACTATGAATGAAAAGATAAATACTCAATAAAAGGCTAAACGCGTAGTATTTTATTTTCTTTAAATACAGTAAATGACATTCAATGAGAAATTCTGTGAAAAATAATGCAAGAAATACTTTAAGATTCAAAAACACAGGCGCCTTTTCATAGGACAAGTACAGCGATAAGAATTTTATGCAGTTACCGTCACAGGTTATTTGATTCCTCTCACAGACTATATAAGACTAAACGTATTTTAAAATCATGGAGCTATTTATTCCTTTTCAATATTAGAGCATATAAAAACATGAAATAAAATTTTGGTTATAGTAGAGTTTTTTTAGTTAATAATATTTGATATTAATAACAACGGAATAAACATGCTAATTTAAGCAGCTTGAAATTGATATATATTTCATATATTACCGTTCAAACGAAAATCTGTATTTATTAAAAGCAAATTATTCTTTTAGTTATCGTGTTTGTGACATTTATACTCAAGATGTATACAAATGCAGCGTGAATCTAAAATTCAACAGAGATACCATTAAAAAAAGTGTACAGTATTTAATATTTTCATAAGTTGGTTATTTGAATTATATATTTACTTAAAAATAATTATACAGGAAGAATATTTATTTAAAAAAAACAAAAATACAAAAAACAAAACTTTGAAATAAATTCTTTAATTATTTTTTAAAATATTGAATAGTAAATATATTCCGATCAGTATATCTGAATTTTTATTAATTGCATACGTTTGTTATTTAAAATGCTTGTATATTTTTGAATTGAATCGTATTTTCAAGCGTGTTAATACAAACTGCTTTCGTTTACAAGCCGAAAATGAAATTTATCTTTAAAAATTATTAATGAAAATTAAACCTGATGTGCCAGTGAAGAATTTCAGATGTGTCAGTTACTCCAATTGTTGTCATTTCTTTAAATTTTGGGACATAAAATCTACACATTTTAATATAGAATCTTAATGTCTACAATCCGTGTGTGGAGTGGCTGGCGCACGTTAAATCTGTCGTGGTCACAAAGTCCTCCATATCGAGAATATTAGCACTGGGGTACTGGGGGTGATCGTTCTGTTTCAGATCTAAATTATGATCTGTGGAGGAATGAATGAATGAATGAATGAAGTCCGCCCCGTAAAACGAGTTTGTGACGTGTGTGAAATAGAAGTCAGACTTCTGCCCTAGGGTGGTCAAAGGGTATATACCCTCAGAAGATACGGCACCCATTCTTCTGTTGTAAAAGGAATACGAGAACGTCGCCTACAATTTTTATTTCAGAATTGGCCAAATTCTGATTTTACATAACAGTACTTGTTTCACCGCAAAAGAAAAAATGCATTAAATTTTTTTTTGTATAGTGGTACCTGATATTTGAAATATAATGAACTCTTCGTAATGACCTTGGAATGATGCAAATAACAAGATACTAACCAAGCTTTGAGCTATATTTTGTGATATTTTTCTGCACACAATGAAATTTTGTATACTTTGGAGAAATAAGTAAAGATATTTTTTTAGTTTTAAAATTCGTTTTCTAATGATTTTCGGCTAACTATAGTGCTGGGGTCTAAAATCTGATGTATTATTTAGGGTTCTATTGATATATGAAAGAAATTATTGACAAAACATTTTATGTGGAGATTTCGACGAAACTACATTTAAAGCCATCTTGCATTTGAAAGAAATCGTTTTAGAAATTGTGTTCGTAAACAGATTTAATATGTTCTTTAAAAGTTGGATTGGATAATTAAAATTTGGCATTTAATATTTATCCCAAAATTGTGATCTGTATCATATTTTGTGTCAAATCCAAATCAAGGAAATCTGATATTCTAACATTATACGAATATAATGAATATGGCACCTCCAAAAACTCTTCTTAGTCATAAAGTCTTTGGTATAAAAGAATCCTTAGCTGTTCATCATCAAAAAAAAATCAAACATGATTCGATTTCTAATTGATCATGGAGAACTATTACAGTTAGAATTTACCTTATCAATTTTTTAGGGTATCATTTAATACACCTCGCATTTTATTTATAATAAATCCTTTAACCCTCTCAAGTAACTAATTTTTATTATTCCTTTATATTTTCATTCATACCACACATTATCATGTTCATTTATCCATTTTTATTGCACTCCAGATATTCTTCAATCTAGTGTTTACTCTTTACTGGAATGTTTTATCTATTCGTATTTTGTCATGTATTTGTTTCTCTCAAATCGATTGCTGTGTATTTTTAGGGGGGGGGGTCGCAAAATCCAGCTACATCTATACCAAACCGGAAAAGGGCCTCAAGAGCCCTAGAAACAGAGATGAGGGTTTAAGTTTTAAGAATGCAATGCATAAAGGTAACGGAACAGATGAATTTTTCCAGATTATTTCATATTCACAACCTTAAATTTAAATTGCCTTTGGAAATTAAATTATCAAATTTATGCTAGATTATGATGACAAACCCAAATATGACGTAATCTTATAAAAACGATACATTATATAAATAAGCAAGAATAACCCTTCTGATTTCGTGTTTAATTAGCGATGTACAGGAAAAATTTTTATTTGCCGGAGTGCTGTAAAAGAGTAAATAATTCAGATAAAAAGGAAAGAAATGCATGAGGAAAATATCTCCAAGCGGTAATATGCAAATATGAATGCTGAAATTCTGCAAACAACCATAAATATGGAAGAGAAAACAAAAATAAAGTTTTTTGCTTTCGTCTCTACTTTTTATGACCGTTCATTTTACGTTCCGTTTTGGCGAAGAGGAAATTCAACAAACGACTGCAGAGAGCAAATAAAAATTGATCTATTAGCTCATTAGGTCATCGTAAAATGTGTTGCATCACAATATATCATAAATAAATACTCATACTCCAAGTTTACTACGGTTTTGTATAAGTGAATCATACACTTTCCAGTTCTGAGCAACAAAAGACTCAAGCTTCTGCCGCCGGCTATTAAATATGAAAATTAGTAGGGCAACTGCACTTTAGTTCGATTTGCAGAACGGGTAAGAAAAATTTATGGGAGTACACACAAGCAATTCTTTATTTCCTAGATGCTCCCGTCGATACTTTTATTGCATTCCTGGAAATAAAAAAAAGAAAGGTCTTTTTTTTTCGTTCGAGTTTTCTTTTAGTTGATTCTGCCTGTCAGCGACAGAAGATTAAGGACATCTGTTTTGATTGGTTATCTAAACAAGGCAGCAGAAATGAAGAAAGTTAACGAACTTAATCCAGTTTTCTTCGTATTATCAACAAACTGCGAGTTCCTTTAAAGGCAAATATTTGATGCAGGGTGGATTGACTTTAAAAGTCCTAGTTTTCCGGCAAACTTAAAGATGTGGATTGAAAGTTACGCTTGGAAAAGTTTTCTGAAGAAAAGGTCGAGTGTTGATTATAGGTTCCCATAACTCGAAAGAAAAGTTTTGTGACAGAAACGAATATTTCCATTTATCAATCAATTTTGACAGACTATTCGTCTTGAACAGAGGATAGCAACTTGGCAAGCATGGATGTTCACTTCAATAAATTGCAAATCGATTACGTTTCCATAGATTGAAACTTTGGTGCGTGGCTTGAGCAGTAAATATTTGGGGCATAATAAAAAAAATTTCGCCGTCCATTCTTTTTCAGAGGGTTAGCAATTATACAGGGTGTCCAAAAAGTTCCCGTACTGATAATTTGTGAATTTATTTTCCAAAAAACAACAGGTTCAAAAAGAATTATTTTTATGCCAATGATAAAACGCACTTTTAACATAACTAAGGAAAAAATACTGAACTTACATTTATAATAAATGTTCAAAATGTCCATCCCTTTCTTGGAGACAAAGCTAAACTCGTTTGCGCATGTTTTCGAAACGCGTTTTAACATGCTAGAAGTGATTTCTTGTATCCTTTGGGTAATTGCGATTTTCAAATCATCTATTGTCTGAGGATCACCTTCATAAATTTTGTCCTTTAAATATCCCCACAGAAAAAAGTCCGGGATGGTCAGATCAGGGGATCGAAGTGGCCAAAGATTTTTTGAGATAAGTCGGTCGCCGAAAAAAGCTTCAAGCATGCCGATGGTTTCATTACTCGTATGTCACAATTTAATATATTTGAAAAAAATCATGGAAAATGAATTTTTTAAAAATGTGGAGTACGGGAACCTTTTGGACACCCTGTAGATGACACCAGGAAATGGCCTTTTTCAGTTCTTCATTAATGTTTCATTTAAAAAAATGATTTTTTATAAATGAGTTTTATTTTATTCCATAAAGAAGCCCTTTATTAATATTTTACATGAGACAGTCATCACTTAATTTATTGGAATGAATAAATGTATAATTATAAAAAAAAATTGGAATACTTCTTATTCTATCGTCAGGTTTCCAAATTGAATTTTTTTTTTCAAAATTGTTTTGACAAATATCAGATCAAGACACTTACTGGAACTGAAGTTTTTAAAATCTAATATACAAATTTTTCAGATATTGAAATTTTAGAACACAAGATTATTACAAACTTTCTTCATAAGTTTTCAAGTTTACCACCGCCTTAACTCCCTCTCCAAAATGCCTACTGATAAGAAATTCTTTTATACAAAATTGAAGCAAATGAGATTTTAATAACCTATTCTTAAGCTACATGATAAATATCAAACAAATTTTATTTAACTTCGAACTCATTTCTTTTGAGATATTTTAGCCCATAAATTTTAGCTGCCTGAAAAATTATTCATTTTAAGCAAATTCCGTTTAAATTGTAAAATTTTATGTTTTAGTATTATGGCACCCACCTCAATCGAAATTTTGTGAAAATTTATACTCACATAATTTGTCTTTTTTTTTTTTGTAAATTAATATTAGTCAAAACCTTTGAAAACATTTTTTTTTGATAAACTTCATTTTATGTATGCTTCTGTTATTACATTTAAATGACCTTGAAGCAAAATTTTATTTACCTGAAAACTATCAAGGGAATTTCTAGCATTTAGGCTGTCGAACAGTTTATCACAAGGACATAAATCGATAGAAGTGATTTTTCGTGTATTTCCACAGATGGGAGGGGTGACGACTGGAATATCGAATAGGTTTTTATCGATTTCTCTTCGATCGAATGGGTTTAAAATTGATGTTGATCTACAATTTTATCGAACAAACCAAACACCAAATCCATTCACCTAGATAGTTGAACTTACATAAACAGGCAGATTTTCTTATCAAATACTCGATCTAGTTAGTTGTACTCATGCCCACGGATTAAAGGAATTTCTTATAAAATTTAATATAGGTTATTGTACAAAAGGCATAGGGACAAACAGGGTTTTCTACTAAATCCATACGTCTAGCTTATTGCAAACATATGTGGAGGGAAAAAATAGATTTTCCGTTGAGTTTGTAATGGAAATCTATCCTTTTGGTGTAACAATCTAAATCAAACTTTATTTCTCTTTTTTTAAAACTTTATTGCTTTATTTTTTAATTAAAATTTCACGAAATGGCAAAGACAAACAGACATGACAAGGTATTTCTTTTTTTTATTATTATTCAAGTGTCCTTGAGAGATTCGAGCAGGCAAGAAATTAAACCACCTCATCTCCTTCATCACTAATATATTGAAAACAATGTAATTAACCAAAAGGTTACATTTAAGGTCAAAATGATTTAGATATTACAAAAATTAAATTTTCTGCATATTTAAAACTGTTACCAACAGCAGAATGTAGGGACAATGATATAGTTTGTCAAAAAGGGACAGAGAAAAAAAAATCTCGCAATTAAAAACCTTAAGAATACGGGACTATATGAAAAAACCCTTTTTCATAAATACAGGTGACAAAACACATTTTATTACAAATTTACACACTTATTAGTGCTTGCAATACTTCGATATTAAATGAGAGTTGAAAACAATTTATGGAAAAAAGTCCAATATCACTGATTATTAAGTGAAAGAAATGCACAAGCATATGTGAATCGGCACAAATTGTTGATGAAGGACTGAAAATGCATACCTGCACAAATATATGCGAATCGGCACAAATCGTTGATGAAGGACTGAAAATGCATACCTGCACAAATATATGTGAATCGGCACAAATCGTTGATATACGACTGAAAATACATACTTTCATAAATATATGTGAATCGGCACAAATTGTTGATGTACGACTGAAATTGCATACCTGCACAAATATTTGTGAATCGGCACAAATTGTTGATG
>JAOUZG010044037.1:3306053-3318336 GCA_026289955.1 Argiope argentata | reverse complement strand
CACACACACACACACACACACACACACACACACACACACACACACACTTAAAAGCAAAATTAAACAAATATTAATGTAAATAGTTTTCATTAGACTGTTGTCATTATCTATTGAAAATTTTGCATTTATATATTAATTTCAAATATACAATTAACCTCAAATATGTTGAGGTTTACAAAATTGTACACCGGCTTAATTTGAGGTATACAATTAGCAACTATTGTCTATACCGAACTCTTAAAATGCAAAGAACTTCAAAAATGCAAAGGGTTTTCCCTTCATTCCTATTAAGTCCTAAACATTCATTTAGTTTCCTTCTGTATATTTAATGTTATTAAAGAAAAGAAAATTTCATTTTCATCTAGCTTCTTAAGAGATTCACCTGCGGTATTTATACGCACCGTGATCTTTCTCTTTATCTTAAATCCAGTAGTCCTATTCAGCACACTTCCATACAGGGGCATAATAAGGGGAATAGGCGCCCAGGGTATATGATTTTTTCGTCTCGAATCGTCATTCATAGTTTAGGAAATGAATGTTGCCCGGGAGATAGCATTTTTTCGTCTCTTCATGATATTTCCTTTTTAAAGAGTGATAAATGCTCTAATATTTTGTTTTTATGGCACCCCTTAGGGCTTGCATGTCGGGAACATATATTCTTGTCACAAAGCCACTGTTTCTATATTCATTCGTAGCCATGACGGATACTTAAATGAGAGATTTGGACAGTATCAGTTCAGATTGTGACAGATTTTTTAAGGATACTTAATTAATCACAAGATGTCCTGAAATTAAGCGGCTCAAAAATTCTGTTAACAAAGGACGTCTTTGACCCTTTATAGTGAAATTCTAAATAAAGATAGAACATAAGATAATATATTAATGAATGATTAATTAGATGTTTTGGAAATTTATTTCTGTTTATATAGTCATTCAAAGAAGGAATATATCATTGAAATCTTCATAGTTCCCAAAAGAAACATCTTTCATTCATTAAACTATTTAATTGTAGCATCTTTAACCCCTTAACCGGTTCGCCCGTACGCCGTACGTGCATCGATTTATCGAATTTTGATAGCTGTAAACAAAAAATAAACCATTCATAACAATGATAATTCAATAGTAAAATGATTTCGAATGCGTAGACAAGTCAAGTAATTGATGGATTTCCATTTGAATCAAAATAAGAAAATATTCCCAAAATAGAAGATGTCATCTTATTAGATAGTAAAGAAAATAAAACTTAAGTGGTTAAACCGATGCACAAATTTTAAAAAAATTCGGTATAATATGTCAATCTACTTTCGGCATAGAATAAGATTTGAGTATATCGAAGTCGTTATCACAAAAATGTCGAATATGAAAATAGACACATAGATAAAAGAATGTTATGTAGCATCAAGAACTTCAAGAAATACGAGGCTTTTTATGATAACATACAACAATCCTGTATCCCATACAACGAATAGAAAACATAGATAACATTTAGTGCCAATAAAATATAAAAATAAGACAAGTTTTGTATTGATAAAATATTTGGCAAATTTGATGTATGGTATTTTGATATAACAGTGACAGTATATAAAAATAAAAAGATTTATGTTTTAAAATTTACGATTGAAATTCAAAGATCAAAGTTTTTTTAAATAACTAATTAAACCTTTTTTGATGCTATGAAGAAGTTAATAACATACGATTAGTAAGAATTTAAAACAAATGATCTGAGAGTAGTTTCAATAGTATATATTCAGAAAAATGCTATATTGAATAATTAAATATGGCATTTTGTTAAAAAAATCTTGGAAAATTACGAAGCATCAAGTTAAACTACAATTTTTCGATTTGTTGTTCCTTTCCGAATGAAATAGATAGCGATAATTTTTTTTTATAGTTTTAACGGAAACAAAACTTTTAATAATGATTTTATATAGTTTCCTTGACTTCGTCGCATTAATTTAACATCTATATTAAAAACCGGGTAAAAAATCTGTTCATATAAAATCGGATTTTTAAATAATCTTCGCCCGAAATTAAAAAAAAAACTTTAAAAGAAGGAAATTTAAAAGTTCATTGCAATTTGTAAATTATTTTTAATTTTTCGCATTCGTAGTATGCAAAAAACAAATAAAAAGAAACAACAACAACAAACAATTTTAGGCTTTGATGAATACCCATATAATTGGCATCTTAGACTGGGCAGAAATTTGGACTGTCTTTGTGAATATTAAATAAAATTACTCTGAATTGATAGTTGAAATTTGTTTTTGAATTTGGCATTTACGCCAAATTTGTAGATTTCAATTAGGTTTGAAATGAAATCTATTTGTAGAAAGCATTTGGTGTCTGGGTACAAGAGAAAACGATAATATGACAGGCGTTTTGTGAGAAGAATAAAATTTATTTCACAGATTCAATGATTTAACATTGCCTAAAAACAGGCTTGAGCTCATCGCTGAAATTTAGATAAGCATGCAAAGCGAGTAAATGAAACAGATAAGCGTTAACAGTAGACTGAAGACTATGAAAAAATAACCAAACTTTAGCCTTTTCTTCAAGGAGGTAAAAAACAATGGAAGCTATTTCGATAAAAAATTGTCATCTAAAAGTTAAAATAAATTTTTTTTATCTTTCCATAATACCAATTTTATTTTTGAAGAATTTGTTTTCCAATTATAATATTTTAGATATTACATAAATGCTTGTTTTGTTTGATCTGTTAAAACTTAACTACTTTATCATTATTTTCAAAAATTCTCTTATTTCTGTATCTCGAGAAAAGTGTTTTGTATATAATATTGTATATTAAAATAGTTCCCACATAAAAAATTTAATAATGAAAGGATTTTAATCCGAAGCAACGCTGGATATATTAACTAGAATAAAATAAATCGCCTACGCCCACAAAAAATAGCCATTCCTTAAGAAGAGTAGAATATCTTTAAAAACTCTTAAAATTGCTTAAAAACTTACTTTTTTTTCTTTTACTTAACTTTTCAAAAAATTGGTTTTTAAATAATAATTTTTTAAAGATATTACATAAACGCTTGTTGTGCTTGCTCTTCGATGCTAAGACTAAACTACTTTAGCATTTCCAAGATTTCCCTTATTTCTGTAACTCGAAAAGTTTTGTATATAATGATATTTATATAAAAGAAGTTCCTGCATAAAATAATTGTTCATGAAAGGATTTTAATCTGAAGCAACGCTGGATATATTAACTAGAATAAAATAAATCGCCTTCTACGCCCATAAAAAATAGCTATTCCTTAAAAAAAATATGAGAATATCTTAAAAAAAAACCCCTCTTAAATTTTTTTTTCTTCTTTTGGCAATATTTACTCACGTTATTTTAAATTACGAAGTAAAAATAAGAAAAAAAAAAAGAAAAGAAAAAAAAACCCGTATACATTTGCTTTTTTTAACGGCAACATGTGTGTTTTCAGGCTCGATTTACCCGCATCAGTTTTTTTTTCTTAAAACAAAAAAGCAAAATTTATTTTTGCAGTATAAGGTCGATGATTACCCATTTATCCTTTTGTACCATCGAGTTTCTGATCATGTTCCCACAGTTCAACAAGTTCAGGTTCCGTAACTAATCGCAGTCAAGAACATCGACTGAAGACACGATTCAACGATTTTGTGGATTTCTTTTTTTCCAGAAACCACAACGTCCCTAAAAATTTCGCTACTGTCTTCCTGCTGATGACAGAACAGAACAAGCAGACCATTTCTCTGGAATCTGTTCAAGGGGACTTAGGTCAGCAGCACTACAAGAAATTGCTGATGCAGTTACGGCAGGATTTATTGTCTTCTGAAAGTACTTTTGACAATCGTGTCGTTATTTGTGATGCCTTTTATATCGTTCGGTCAATGTCGTGTCGCATTTTCTTCCGCGATTCTTCCCATAGCTTAACCTTATTTTAATGAACCATCTAAAACTCAGAAGCCCTTTAAGGTTCCATTATCAGAAGAATTCATGAATTTATTGCTGGAATCATTTTTATGACATTCTTTGATGATCGTTATAGTAGAGTTATTATTTTGAGTCCCCAAAGTAATTGAATTTGTGAAGTAAATACAGCTTTTATTTGCTTCCGATTATCTATTAATGCCTATTGTATTCTTTAAAATCGTATAGAGGAAATTGAATATAGTCCGAATGTTCAATATAATTTTTTCGACCAGTTTTCTTCATATCTTTTCAAATGTTTCTTTTATATTATTTATCGTAAAAATCTCGATATTTAAAATGCATATTTGTTTCATTATATTTAGAATACAAATTATTTTACTCGAAATTCGGTGTTTCTAAAATTGTTTTGCCAAATGAGCATTTAACCATACAATTAAAAATTGATATTTTTTTTAGAAATAATTATATTTTATCGACAAAATAAAATGCATGCAGTAGATACATTTTTAAAAACATTTTAGTTATGTTCCGCCACAATTTTAAATATATTGCTTAGTTCAAATTATATTTCTCGTTTCTAACAACACAAATGTTATTTCGAAAGGGATCTTTCAATTTTAAAAAGTGGCCAGATGACGAGGATGATATCCAAGTTGGCACATCTTTCTCCATGTTTCTTTGCCTCATGACTGGGGGAACATTTCATCCTAATGGATTTAACATCACCAGATGCTTAAACTTCAATACATTAAGACATTTTTCGAATTTGCAACCCTTCTTTTTCTAAAGTCTACTCTTAGTAGCAAGACATGGCGTTCCCATTAGACAGAGAAACGTAAAAGAGTAATATGGTTTAACATAAGCATAAGAAAATAAGCATCAAAATCCTTTGAGGCGAAAAAAAAAAACTAATTAGAAGAATGTCTGTCGGGCCAATAACCCCCGCTGCTCCTCCAAGCGTAGTAATCAATATTACTGCAGTTCCTGAAATTCCCGACATAAAAATGACACGCACAAAAATGCGAATGCACCATTCCATTCCCGTATCTCAGCCACGAGGGCGAGGATCGTAATAAATAATAAAAGAAAATGAGTGTCCGGCGTTCGGAAAGACGTCCCCTTTCCCGCTAGCAGGTGTATGTGCGCGTGAAACACGTGCGTTCTTGCCGGCGAGCCAGGAAGGTATCGATTTTGCAGCAAGGCTTGTCCTATAGGCCACCCCAGGATCGATTGTTCCATGTGTGGAAGGGGAATTCCACACTACCCGAGAGTCGTGTAGAAGTTCTTGGCTGGAGATCTGTCTTCTGACGCGGTTGAAATATGACCTTTACGCGAAAGCCACCAACTCTTTCTTTCACTCCCCAAGTCGCGTTGAGTTTGAGACCCATGCAATGACTACTGGCACGTTTAAGAAACCGACTCCAGAAGACTTCGAAGCTCGATTATGAAAGCTGTCGAAAAGCGATTAAAGATTGCTTCCAAATAAAAATTATACAAGAAATCACAATCCGTGTATAATACTAATATTATATATATATATATATATATATATATATATATAATGAAAAACATTTAAATGATTTGTTGAGAATAAATAGCAGAGTCGTGGCTGAAATCATGGAGAATACAGGTTGAATTTTTAGTTCTTTTTATTCCATCACGGGAGCAGGCATTATTTACAAGCGAAGGTGACGTGCACAACACAGAACGACACAACACTGAATTTACGAAAGCTAAGTGTACAAAAAGGGGCGGGAAATCATTATCCCTAGTCTTAAATACCAAGACTTTGATAGGGATAAATATTTTTTTATAGAGCTTATAAATTTGGATTTCAGTAGGGATTTCCATGTCTCACACATAAGAGGTAAGGGAAACGCAGGGATCTTTTTAAAAGTATTTTGTTTAGGTCAGCAATTTTCATCTCTCCCACGGAGTGTGAGAAAGTAACAGGCGCTTAGCTGTTTCAGCAATTTTACACAGTTTCTCTTGAATTAACTAGAGCGAGTGGAATGGATCATGAAATAAGAGAATATTTTAGAATGATATTACTAAGGGCTAAATTAAGATAGGGCTTTGGAAATTTATTATATTATATATATATATATAATATTATATATATATAAATCTTGAAAGATCCGTCTTTTTTTTACATTAATAGCTGAGCATATTAACAAAATCGTGCGATTCGACATGATTAAGTACTGCAAAAGCTCAAATGACCAAAGTACTGCAAAATTTGACGTTTAAAGCAATCCAATGTGACTGGCAGTTATTGTTTGTATTATAGGTACTCACTAAGAACGGATTTTTAAAAATTATAATTGAAATTTTAATGTCTTCATTTATAACCTATAGCGATATAACCCAATAATATTGCCCAAAACTCATTGTTAAATTTGGAAAAAAAAGATTAGATTTCAGTAATATAACATCCGTGTATAATTTTTTTTCAAAATTTACTAAAATTTGAAATAGTATTTTAATTTATATTTTACATAATACTTTTAGTAACTGCACTTATATACACTTAGTTAAACATCAGATTTAATGTGCATTTTTATTGCTGTTTTATGTCTCTAATTTTTAAAATTAAAACCAAGATAGTCTTATGCCGCATTCATAATACGACGCTTTTAATTAAATTTCTAATCTTTTTGGAACTTCTGGATTTGTTCGTAATTATTTCATTAGCTAATAAATATGTGGTGGTGATTCGCAAATTCATTTAAAAGAATTTCCCAAAAAATCCCCCCAAAATTAGTGTAATAAGCGAAATATATGGAATATCAGGTCATAAAATTATATGCCTCATTTTCATATTGTATGATTTGGACAATAGATACTTAAGAAAATAAGCAATATATTTATTCATATCTCGCTAATGTAAGAATAGCATACTCAATTACAAATGAAAGATTCATCAAGATACTTAATCAAATTAAAATATAAACTATATATATACTATATATATAAAACTATATATAAACGATAGAGAAATAATTGAAATAAAAAAGTTTCAATTTTGTTATTGAATATTGATACATATAAAATAATGAATTAAAATGTCATTTTAAATCGAAAATCGAGTCATAGAAACCAATTAGTTTTAACGATTAACTTGCAAACTTTTTTCGATAAACATTTGTTGCTTATCGTTAAGGAGCAATGACAAGACTTATTACAGTATTTGTAAAAAAAATGGGCAAATTTACACTGAAAATTTGTAAGCACATTGCAAAAATTGCATAACATCTTTTCGATAAAGGAGACAAAACATATCTAAAATAAGCAGAAATACACGATACTAATTTTCAAAGGTCACACGAATGTCGAAGAATTTAAAAACAATGGACTAAGCAGGTTATTATTTAGTATTAATTTCTTTCTCTACCACTTTGAGGGTGTTTTGCAAATGTAAAAAGAAAAAGGTTCCGCTAACGCAGAAAAGTAATCGAAAATCCATTGGCGGGTTGTCGATTAGGCGGAGGGGACAAAAGTCTACAAAGGTTGACGCAAGGAAATCATAGATTGCTTTAAAAAGTTTACCTTATTTATAAAAACGAGAAAAAAAAATCCGTAAAAGGGAATTGTGTGAATTATTGAAGTGTTAATGAATTTATTACAATTTTTTTATAAATATTATTGGTCAATTTTTTTTACTTATTTCTTTACTTTCTCCAAGATTTTACAATATTTATAAATATCAAATGAAATACGAATGCCATAGATAATGGTTCATAATAAATAAAAACACATGCATTTCCCAAAATTACTAAAAACGAATTAATCTGAAATGAAGGGTTAGTATATTGTTAAGTTTAAAATTCATTGAAATGTGAAAAAATGATATTTAGTACTTGATTTAAGTTATTGAAAGAGATCTCAAAATGTGCAGTTAACAGAAACAAATATGGTGAGAAGAAAAGCTGTTGCTTCATAAAACATTGTATAAGCTTTTTTTAAAGCAAAATTGCAAGAGAATATTAATTTAAATTTTATGAAATACTTTTTTTTAAATTTATTAGAGCAAAGATTGCTGTGATGACACTTTGAATTCCACTGTGTATTATTTTTGAAACAAGAACTAATATTATATAATTTACACGTGCACATTTTAAATCCTTACCCAATGCCACAATTTTGAGCTGTAGGAACAGATCGAAGCAATATTTGGGAAGTAAATGGAAATTAATTCCGCATTTAATAATTTCAATAATTAATAATTTTATATATAACTTAACTGACTTGTCTAACTATTTCAAGAAATACCTAGTATAAAATAACGGATTTCATACCAAGTATGAAATAACGAATTTCACATTCTAAATTCGTATGATTTCATTAAAATTCTTGAAATAAACAAAAGAATTAATGATTTCTTTACTTGCAAATAAACATTTATTTATTATGAAAAATTATAAAAAATTAATAAACTTCAACCAAAGTAGTATTAAAAATTTTTAGTAGGCCTAACAAATAAGAATATTCTATTCCAGCAAATAGTCCATTTGAAATAAAGGATTATTTGTATCTAATTTAATGATGATTTTATATACAATATAATATAATACAATATGAGCACATTATAACATTAATATTGTATCATTCATAAATATGCGTTTCTGACAAATTTATATACGACAACGCAATTAATAACATTCTTAAATCAACCTAACTGCAACCCTCTCTTCTCTCGACCGACTAGCCCTAGGCAGTTGCCTAGTTTTTCTAGCTGGAAATCTGCCAAGGAGTAAGTAATATTTCGGTTGCTGATAAGTTATTTCATCGTCAAAAATAGTATTCGATGCTATTAAAAGTATGATCTCCAACTGACCGGTGAATTCCCTAATGATCACGAAAAATTACACCTTTAATATTTTTACCGATTCTGGAAACATTTAGAGGTTCCAAATAGAAATGAGGCTAACAATCAGCATGACGATTTACATCGTAATCTACGGTTCTAAACCTCGATTTTATCTTGATTCTTTTTTGAGCAAACAGAATCATTCTATCTGCATTCATTTACGAAATATTTATTTTTAGAATATCACTTACAGAACCATACCATCTAACACAGGTGTTAAAAAATTAATTCCAAATACAATGTCTTGAAATAAAATAAAATCCAAACGATTTCTCTAGAATGTTTTCATCACACCAAAAAAAGATTCTTTTATCATTCTAACCCAAATATAGACGTTAGAAGATTGAATATCTTCATGCAAAATCAAGAAAACTTGAGGAATTAGAGTGCATCGAATCTGCTTAATATAGGATTTTTCATTTCCACTTTCCATCATATTTTGTTTAGCGCATTGCGGTAAATAAAGTAGCATGACAGCTACGAGTTTCTCTTTGTGTCTTCCATCATTTATTTTTGTCTCAAACGCATGCATTAAAAAACCAAGTTTCATGCCTCAATCACCACAAAATTCATTCAACTTATCAAGGTCATTCAACCACAAAGTTTTGTAACGGTTTCCTTAACTATTACTGGGAGGCTGTTTAGATAAATACTGGAACGTTAGGTGGGATATCAGCTACGAAAATTCATCCGATGTCGTAGTTTTATTTGACTTTTCGAAAATTGACTGATCTACATAAAAGTATTTACGATAACAAATGTTAAAGAGAAATGGTTATGGTAATTTTGAACTAAATAATGAGTGTGGAGAATTTATCGACATTGAAGGAAAATTTCGTTCAAATGTTTCGTGTAAGAGTTTTGTTTGAGTTTTCAAAAATAAGCGATTTACATAGAGGTATTTGAGATAAGTGGTATTAGGAATGGTGATTATAATTTTATTTGTGGAATGAATGTGACGAATTTGTTGACAGTGAAGGAAAAATTGCGTTCAAAATAAATGAAATACAATAAAATTTGGCAAGTTAGAAAATTAAGGTCTATATTAAAAAAATTGATTTATCTAACAATTTTAGGATTAGAAATTTGTTTAAAACTGAATACATAAAGAGTAAAAAAATTAAAACAGATAGCAATTTTAAAGAATAAAGTTATGAGTAATTAAAATATTAATGACCTTAAATTTTAATAAATAAGTATTTTGTAGTAATAAGTAAAATAATTTTAATGAACAAAACTAATTAATAAATAAGTAAGTAATTTTAACAAACAGATAAACTGAATCATTGTATTTTTTAAATAAGAATTTATTTTTCTATAGTAACAGTATAGATAATGCAAAGTTCTTAATCATGCAAAATATCATTAAATACTTTTAATTCTGATTAGTTCTTTTATTAAATTGTTTAAATTTAAAAGCTTTGAAATAGTAAGAGGGAGAAATTTTTTTCTTGACGTATAATGTAAAATTATGAAGGCCATGAGTGACTTTAGAGCATTGATTTATTTCCTTTTAAAAAGAATATCGTAATAATCTAAATTTATACGCTTGCCATTTAAAAGCGATGTTTTATTTATATGACGTCCCGATTTTTTTATAAAAAACATCGAAATGATAAAGAACATTGTTTGTATAAAGCAATGAATACAAAAGTGTACAAAGTGTTTTTCAACAATTTTTGCACCAATAGTTAAGCTTCCTTGCAGAATAATCCCAAAGAACCCAAGAGAAAACTTGAATAGAAATATCTGAATTTAATTATTAAATATTTTTCATTCCTACTTTTAGCTTATATTAACTTCTTGCTATTTGGGTTACGTTCTCCACGCTTTTTAGAATACCATCGATAAAAATAGTCATATTACGAAAATATAATTCAGATTTAAATGATACTTTTAAGTATCGTCAGTGAATAAAGGGTTAAAATAATTTGTCAAATATCGTATGTAAGAAGCTAAAGTTTCTATACAGGTGTAAAATTTAAAAGAATGGGTTGAATAAAATACATATAAGTTTGAAATTCAAATGCTAATAGAAGGATAATTTGTACCATAAACAAAAAGCTCAAAGTTTATATAGTTTGCCGTACGAGAAAATAATACCTTTAAAAATTTGGATCAAATATATTGGACAAAATTAAGTAAAGAATTTTCATGCAGTTCGTGCCATCATTAAATTTCGAAAGCAAAGTAAATTCCAGAATCCAGCTGAATAAGAACATTCTTTACTTAAGGTACAACCAACTATCCTAAATTGATGATGGTATTAATTTTAATGGCTTATAACTGCCTTTTTCAGAAGCTGAATCAAATGATGATTGCAAATCTTCCTCTTGGATCTTTGACAAGAAATTTCTCATCTGGTTAAAGCGCTGATTAAATTTTTTTTTCTTTAACTTTCTCCTTTTCTGTGGATTAATAAATTATTCATCCGTGCATATGAATAAAAAAGATATATATACTTTGAAACTTTTAATCATTCCTTGAGGGGAAAGAATGAATAGTTGAATATTACTGAAAATCACATTATGTAGTATGTATGCGAGTGTATTTTTCAATTCCTAGTATTAGTTCACAATCTCCCTATATATCTAGTTCGCCCTCATATATCTAGTTCGCACTTTCAATCGTTAATAAAGTACTTTTTATTCATACACTCAACTACATTTTATAAAACTTGTAGTGGGTGACATACCTGATAATAAAGTTTTTTCAAATATAAATTCATTTATTAAATTTAATTAATTTTTAATACTCAAAATTGAGTTTTAGCAGTTTGGAATGAAAAGTGAAATATATAGGCCGAAGCGCAATCGGTAAAATGCTTGGATTTCTGTATTTTTTCACTTGAAAGTGAAGAATGCGAGTTCAATTTTTGCGGAAGTCAATTTTTGAAAAATTTATTTTAATTATTTAGTAAAAAGTAACAAATAAAATTTCTTTGTTGACCTAAGTAGGAATGTACTTACATT
This sequence comes from Argiope argentata, assembly GCA_026289955.1. NCBI lineage: Eukaryota > Metazoa > Arthropoda > Arachnida > Araneae > Araneidae > Argiope > Argiope argentata. Next base: position 3,306,581 of record JAOUZG010044037.1, on the reverse strand, counting down.
TTTTTTATATTAATTTTTATTTTGTCGATAAAAAACCGAAATGCTAAGCAAAATAGGAAATGTTTTACTTAACTATATAATTATGGCTGTTACTTTTTTTATCTCTCTAATAAGACGAATATACAAATAAAATGTAACCGTTAAAAAAATTCGAACTCCATATTGTGAGAAATCCCCTCTTTTCGGACAACCCAGAGTTTGAAAAACATATTTTTGAATTTATATTTGTCTACCATTTTTGTCCATGAACACACTAAGTCAAAAATATTTCGAGATACGTGAAATTCATAGAAAATCTAAATTTTTACCAGGTATTGAAATAAATGGCTTTGCGGGAAATGTGACTGGATTTCCGAATATAATAAAAATGCGATAACTTCAAAATTTGGAAAGATAGAAAAATAAAACTAAGTGCACATTTAGCTCTTAGGAGTATCAATCTATATAAAATATAGACCTATATATCAAGTTTGAGATTGCATTCGTCAAGGAATTGACTGTCTTATCTTTTTTTCTTAAGCACATAGA
>JAOUZG010044037.1:3280750-3303497 GCA_026289955.1 Argiope argentata | reverse complement strand
TATCCCAATAAAAGGGGCTACAACTCGGCAACTTATCCCAATAAAAGATACTACAAGCTGGTAACCAAATAAAAAATACAAGTTGTTAACTTATTCCATATTTTCGAATTAATGAAGGGACAGACAATTTCAAAATTACGTTTTTCAAATTTGAGACGAGGGAGGATATAAAATGTAAAAATTCATAAAAATCTCCCAATCGAATATTGAGACTTACAGTACGTCATGTAAAAAGAGAAAGTAAAGAGAGCTAAATTTTCAAAAATATCTATGAGGTAGAAATATAGATGTATATAAATGCACAATGAAAATATCTTTTTAATGTTCTTTCTATAAACATGAGAAAGCGAATATTTAAGAATATAACATACATTGAAAGCCTACATTACTTTCTATTTGCCTCTCAATATTATGCATCTATTTCAAAGTTGTTTGAAAATGCCTTAATGTATTTCCCTAATTATATGCATTATTATACATTTCTTACAGAAACAAGATATTAGGAGAATTGAGCGAAAATATGGTCAAGGCAAAAAGCTCTTCTGCTGTAATTATTGTTTTCGTTTCAACTTCTGTGTTGTCTTGACAACAGCTCAATGGCGAAAAAAACTTTTTATCCTCGGCAAAATGTCTTTTCGGTCCGACAATTTTTCTTTGGATGTTTCTCTTTTGAGGGTTTTTCTTTTTGTTGCAGTCCATTTTCTGCTTTGTTGTATATACTTATCATAGTTACTATTGATATTTTATATAACGAAAATTCTATTAGCCGTTGAAACGTTTTCGTACTGTCAGCCTTTATATTTTAAATATGCCATCTAACTGCTATGTATCGTATTAGAAAGTATAAAAGGAATTTTTCTACTTTGCATCGTTTTCTTTCATTAAATGTTTAGAAAACAAGTTGATTATTTTGATGGTTTAACAGATATTTTTGTAACCTTTGAACTAATAAATGATACAAAAAATTTCAAAAAATATTTTTAATAAGAAGGCAAATAAAAAACTGCATGTTTGAAACTAGGAATGCGACATGAAATAGGCTATTTAAAAATTCAAAACCGTAGCAAAAAGTCAATATGCATAAGAAACCATTAAAAATGGAACAGCGCTAAAAATGTAATAGAATTTTAAGAACAAAAGTAATTAAATTATCAATTGAAAATATAATAGGCATTATATATTCCTTAATTCAACAAAAAATGTTCAATAAGTATTATGCTAAAGGTTTAATAAATGCTATGGAGGCACTAATCTGTATTTAGTGAAGAATTCTCGATTAAGATTTTTTTAAATAGAGCTTGAAGCTTTTTTATTTTGAACGAAAAACTTAAGTAAATAAAAAAAATCTAATTACAGACGAAAATATTCTAACTTTATTAAAAATTTAAAGAGAAGAAATTTTGTAATGAAAATGTCAATTAAACTGAAAAATATTCAGATCACTTTAAAATTTAAAAAATACAATATGGTTGTATCCGACAATTTAAAAAAAATTATTTTTGACAAGTATTTAAATGATGACATAAGTATATTTAATCAGCTTATTGAATCATTTTAAAATATTAAAAAAAATATTAAGAATTCTTTAACATTTTTATGATTAACAACATATGCAAAGTAATAGAATTTAGTTTTGGAAAAGATAGTTTTAAATTATCTAAAGTCGGCCGGGATAGCCTGGTTGGTAGAGTGTTGCCCACGTATTCCTTAGGTTGCGAGTTCGAACTTCGCCGACCAAAGATTCCCTGAGCGTGTGGTGACTGGCCCTCCTTAAATATGTCGTGGTCGCAAAGTCCTCCATGTCGAGAGTAATACTACTGAGGGTACTGTGTTAAATATGATCGTTCTCTGTTCCAGATCTAAATTACGATCTGTGGATGAATGAATGAAATGCATGAATGAAGTCCGCCCTGTAAAAAGGGTTTGTGACGAGTGTGAGCTAGAAGTCAGACTTTTGCTCTCAGATACTTCAAGGGTATATACCAACAGAAGCTACTGCAACCCCCTTTCTGTTAAGTAAAAATGGACACGAGAACAATAACAAGTTATATAAAAATTAGTAATATTTTTTCGCATATTATGCAATTTTTAATATTACATTTTGTGAAAAAAGTAAACTAAAATAATTTTGAAAAATTAAGTTATAAATTCAATACTTTATATCATAAAATAATTTCTAAGATAAGCATATTTTAAGCAAAACAAATTTTTTTGCAGCTTTAAACTTTAAAACTTTTATTATCCATTTTATTAATTATCCATTTTAACAAGGAATGTTATAAAATCTCCCAAAATATCGTGCTTACTTAAGTAAATAATTATATTTTCTAAATTAATTTTTCGGCTCAGAAAAAATTTATTTTTTCCTGTTCAATTTAAATTAAATTCTAAAGAAATAAGTTTTTACTCTTTTTTTAACAGAAGTAAGTCATAATGATACAGAAAAAATATTTTCAAAAGAAAAGTTTCTAAAATTGACAAAAAGCTACCAATAATTATGTAAATAAACCAAATGTATATTCAGCTTTCTTTTTCTCCTTTAGGAAGTAAGTAAAATAGTTTGTTTACATGACTTACCTTATTTTATTTTTACGTATTGATATAAACTTATTTCATCCCATAAAAATATATAAATAGAAAAAATAACTAAAAACTAATCCAAAATTAATCATTTAGGAAGTATTACAAAATTTACGAAACCTATTACCAATCAGTTTAGATCTTTATCTGAATTATATTTAATTTTTATCACTTACTTAATCTTTACGGGCTTGCTTATTCAGACTCATATAACTTGCTTTATTTTAGATTACTTTTGTATGCTTATGTTGCGTTTTTTTGTACAAACAGTCTTAAAATCGCACCGACTTGCAAAAAGATTGCCCTTTGAGCTTTGGAAGGACTTTGGACGTTATTTTTGATTTCAACTTTTAATTCTTACGATAAAATTGTTTTTATATATATTTTCCAGCCGAAATTAGCATATTTAGCTATATCTTTCTTCTGTTCTCTGTGAACAAAAATGGAATTTGAATTTCTGAAGACTATTTCGAATGTTGTCAAATTTCATGAGTGAACAATTATAAACATGGAAGGGCCGAATAGAAAATAAACTCAATTTTATCTTGCTTTTATATTTTTGAAGGAACCTTAGGAATATTGAGGTAAAACCGAGGAAAGCGTAAATTTCTGACAACTACTTATATTAATTACATTTAAACTAAATCGAAAGAGTTCAACCTGAGATATCGTAAAATAAGGAAAGTCCTTTGAGACGAGAATATATAAAAAAATATCAAAATTAAATCTATGCATATTTCAATGTATCATGTCAGAACATCATCTCTTGAACGGTCAAGCACCACGTGCTCGTGCGAGTTAAATTATATTTTTATTCATTTTAATGGTTTCATTGGATGAGTCCCTTTGGTATTGCAAACGATCCAAAAAAAGTTTGCCTCGCATTTATTGTTAAAAAAATATCACACTTCCTATTTATTTCATTTCATATAATGATATGCTCAAAATGACATTTTTCTAGGTTTTTTTTGCTGTAGTCACTAATTTTTTTAAAAAAGAGTTTTTGTAAATGTAATGGCAATGCATTATTAAAAGCTGATTTTTTGAGATGCTCGTGCAGATAATAAAATTTCAATTTTTCGCCTACGGATTTTTGTTGACGTCACAAACCAAATTTCCCAAAATAGCATGTTCTGATATATAATTTTCATATGTTGTTATAAGTTTGTCTTTAAATTTGATAGATACGATTACATTAATAAAATAGAACATATAGTTGTCCGGGGTAATAATTATTTCAGTAAAAATATTTGAAAATAACATATTTCAGATATTGTTTCATAACTCATAATATTAATGTGTTGTTCAAGTTAAACAAGAAATGCAGAGCATTAAGTCAAAGATCTTTGTTATTAAATGTGAAATAGCCTTTTATTAATAAAAATTATATCTAAACTTTTATATACATAATAAAAAATTATGATTATAAATTTAACATTAAACCAATAAATGCATCACAAAAAGAATTGAATATTGAGGTTTTTAAATAGCCAATAAATTTGATTTTGAATCTTTATATCCCATTTAATAACATTCACAGATACAATTACACAGATGGTTAAAATCAAATTTTCTCGATATCTAAGATGACATTATTATAACTTTTCAATATAAATTACAGAGTTACAAAACTTGTCTTTTTAGAGTAATCCAACCTTTGCATCGTGATATATTATGGGAAAAATCAAGAATAAGTAATTTAAAGGTAATCCACCAGGCAAAATTTCAAGAAGAAAGCTTGCAATATGCTATTAACATTTGATATGAAAATTCTGAATAAAATAACTCTGAAAATTACTAGTTCTAGAAAACCTTAGAAGTTTATCGACATCTGGATTTATATTCACCATTCCGACTCAAATTGAACAGTAATTTAAAGAGATATCAAGCCAAATAAATGCTGAAGATTGGCTCAGAGTACTGCGCCATGGATGACGATACTAAAATAAAATTGCTACTTTGCGACATAAATATCGGTCGTTATGATCTTAAATTATATATTAAGTGATCGGGAATTCGTAGGATGCTCCAGATAAAGTTCTGAGGGATAGTAAAAGGATTTCCCCAAATTTGCTTTTAAAAAATGTGAAAAAGGAAAATTCATTTTATTCTTTTAAATTTATATATCAATATTTAAAAAATAGAAACAAATCAAGACAGTTTATAGACTTCTTGCTAAAATGATTATCAGCAGACCTTGCTTTGCATTTTATATTGCAAACATTTTGCTGACTTCTAATTCAAAAACCTTAGATTCACGTGGAGAATTTTTGTAGCTCAAGAAACTTGGCCTTTTGGAGTTTGGACTTATGCGATAACATTATTTATCTAAAGAGTGTAGCAGTTTTATGTAATTTAATACAGGTAAGAAAAACCTTTGGATTATAAGGAGAGAACTAACAGCGAGTCAGCGAATTATTTTAAAGAATCAAGCTGTGAGGAATTAAAATTAAATCAATATTCATACAAGATAAACGGTTGTAAGAAATCGAAATGCTGTCTTTAAATCTACTTGTCTCCTGCCTTTACTTATCATTCTTTTCAACTAAGGAATATTCTAATTCCTCCAAGTGTCTTGATTATAATCTTTTAAACCTAGTTCCTTATAATTCTTAAAAATAAGAAAAAATTCTTAAAACAAGTATTTAAAATTGGTTATATAGATGCATTTTTATCTAAAAATTTGAGATGAAAGTAAAGCCGCCTATTTCTTAAGATATGCAGATGGCCCCCCTGAGGCAAGAAGTCAGATTTATCAGCAAGTTTTAACGAAAGAAGGGGAAAGAAAAAAGTCCTTATCTTTTAAGTTCAATCAATGAAATGGTTCGAATTCTAATTGAAGCGAATTCAGATAATTTTTCGCCTTTGGAATTTTATTTAAGAATTCAAATTCAGCAAAATTATTTAAAATGTCATTCCTTTTTAATTGATATGCAGTTCTATATATAGCTGTAGATTAATACAATGCATCTCCAGTGGCATAAAAAATATAGCTTCATTTTAACATAAAGTTAGGGAATTATTTCGAAAAATTTTCATTGGCTGAGGCAAAAACGTCATTGGAAAGAAACAGAAATTTAGTATATTTGAAGCAATGACTACAATAGTTTTTAAATAATAATATGAGCGATTATTGTTGTTAGAGAATAATATTGGAAAAAGAATTCAGTTGAAAGACAATTTCCATAAATATGAATTAAGTGATAAAAAGTTTTTCATTTCATGAAAATAGTTTTGTTTAACTAAGCTTTGTTAAACTAAGCTGGTTGATAAAAAGTACGATTGTTTAAAAGACTACAACTGTTTCACTCAAAGCTTTAATTTTCAAGAGACATTCATTTGAGATGATAAATAAAATACCGATACGCTATAATTTATAGTATTTCTTTACTAATTGCATACTATTACAAATTGTTTGAGCTGTATTCAACTCAATCAATATACACTATCAAAATGCGTCTGATAGAAAATTTTCGTTAACAGCCTGCAATAATTCTTTGACATAAAGCATCACTCGAATATAATTAGAAAATTATAGATGAAACAGAAACAATGAAAATGATTCGACACTTATTTTGGTGATGCTGCTGAACAATTCAAAGCAATTTCTTCGTTAAAGTTTGCATAAAAAAGATGTTTGTTTTCACATAATATACAATGATTTTAGCATCACTTCAAATTTACTTAAAAGGTTTTTTTAATGTTTCTGGGATGTATGAAATGACTGTTTCAAATAAAATTTTATTTCGGTGTTAATTGTACAACAGTGTAAATAATCAAATTAGTTTAAAATGTCAATTACTTCAGCAGTCTTAACTACTTAACTGTTTTATTTTCTTTGTCATCTAATAAGATGACACCTACTATTTTAGAAATGTTTTCTTATTTTGTTTCAAGTGGAAATCCATTTAATACATGACTTACATATGTATTCGAAGTAATTTTCATACTGAATTATAATCTTATGAATGGTATATTTTTAGCTTACAGCTATCAAAATTCAATAAATCAATGCACGTACGGCATACGAGCAAGCCTGTTATGTGGTTAAGATAATAATCAGGATTATTCAGCTTCTAGTAATGTATAACTTTTTCACATAGTTTTTCTTTATTAATTTTAAACTGTAATTATAGTAAAGGAAAAATAAAATTTATTGGCTATGATATCCTTCAAAATCATAATTACCAAAATTACTATAGCAGCATACCATACAAAATTATATTTATGCATACATTCGCTCTAGTTAGAAATGTTCTAAAGTTTGATTAGTTTTGGTATCAAATTTGGTTTAATTTAGCATTAAAACAACCCAATGAAATGAAAAGGACGCCTGAAATTTTCAGACGCTTTTAAAAATGAGTTAGCAACATACTCAAGGAACGCATCATTATGGGACATTATGTCTTTCAAAAATGAGTTTTATTATGAGATTTCCTGAGCCGTGAATTCACCCATTGTCAAATGACTAATAATTAAATTCGCACTAACATGCTAAATAGTGGCATCATAATACATTTTACGTTTTACAGTAAATGCAATTTTTAGGATTCTTATTCAAATTCTCATTAAGATCTCGTGAGGAATACATTTCAAAACGAGACTGCGAATCGATTTAGTTAATGTAGTTATTATAAATATTTTAAATGAGTAGTTTTTACCAGGTTTTCAATGAAGATGTGTTTAAAAATGTTTCATTATTTTGTTTGGATAATCAGCATGTTTTTAAAATCTGGATAAATTTGAAATACTAATTAGAAATGATTTATTTTGGTAGGGGAATAGAATGTGAAGAATTCATCTGGTATATATAATAACCGATTTTTTTTCAAGAAAATGGGCTTAATATGACAGATCATGAAATTAAGAATCGTAAATATTTACAGAAATTTGAATTCGTAGTAGTTGGATTATAAAATAAGATGAAGCTACTACATCGTGCAAATAAGTAAGACTTTATCTAATTTGAAATTTACAGAAATTAAAATGTATTCAGTTCAATACAATTCTGATTTTCAGAATTTAAAGGTTTTTTCTGATATGTCAAAAAGAAATTATCCATTCATTATATTGTTATATATTTAGCAAACATTCATGACACCCAAAAATAATAAGGAAAAAAAGAAATCTACCCTTTATTTAGAAAAAACCCCTATGAATTAAGTGATAAAAAGGCTTTTTAGGCTTAATTTGATATATTTTAGGCTTAATAAAAATACGGTTTAAGATAATTTTTTTTGTGATTTTTTTTTGTAAACTATTGATGAACGATTCTATTTTATTTCAGGCAAATCCATTTCCAAAGATTCAATTATAAACCCCATATGGTAATGTAGATTTAACTAATGACTAATAGAAGCTTTAAAACTGATTATATCAAAAAACAAACTTCATTTTAATGAAATTCTAATTTATTTATTTAAAATAAGCGCACTACAATCTCCTTTTACAGAGCACATAATCAAAACCACATTAAGAACATAATCCACAAAGTAAATTAAAACACAAACAGTAAAGAATTACAAAGTTCTAAACCATATAAATAAAAATGCAAATGGCTGACAAGAGTCAAAATTTAAAACACCACAAGCAACGTAGAAGCATGAATACATAATGACTTGCTTCTATGCACAGTTACATTTCTAATGAAGTTAACTGCATTTCAACTATAGATTACAATTCAAAGTTCTTAAAAGTATTGAGAAGTGGGCAATTCAAGTTATTCCAGAGAAAAAAACACGAGAATTAATTTTAAAAGCTTTTTATAGCTCATTTTAAAGAAATTCCGCTCTTGTATTGTTTTCTTTTAGACAATTTATTTTGTCAGTTCAAACATAACATTTTTCAGAAACAAGAAAATCCAGTGCTATTTCACTTTAAGTGTTATGAACAGCATTACAGAAAATAAATTCTGTCAGCTTTTAAGGGGAGAACAGCATTTTTCACGAAAATAAATTATCTCCTGGATATAATTTGCAAATAAATCAAAGCAACATGTCATTATGGTGCTTGAGTTGCGACCCGATCGTAAATCAGCGTCGGTACAGGCGCGTTGTTGAGCTTGAAGACAAAAACCTTATCTTACTTTACAATAAAAAGCAAAACCGTACATTTATCAACATCAAGACTGAAATGTTACTTTGACGCTAAACGAGCGAACCCGTAAGCGTTTAAAAAAAGACGAGAGTTTTAATGAATTAACAATCTTAAGCTGAGTTGTAAAAGTAATTGTTTTAAATAAAGTCACAAGCAAAATTATTTGACATGTTTTTGGCAAATTGAATGCAAAATAAGTCTCATATTTAAGTTTTTTTGGAGAAGGGATTATAAATGTTTTCTTACATTTATATAAGAATAAAGGATTGATGATGTTTTGCTTCAATTTGTAAACAGTTTAGGAAGCAGAAAATTTCAATTAGCTGTAATAAAAGAAATCAGACAAATGAAATATTAAAAAAATGACACGGATAAATATCTAGATATTCTTTCAACGTGGATATTTTCTTTGTTACCGTCCATATTTCTACCTCAATCAGGTAAAGGTCGGGACAACTCATTCGATTACCCGTATTTATCAAAATTAGATTATCTTAAGATTAAAAATTTAGTTTTAATATGATATTTAAAAAAATATCCACGAAACTAAAAATTACTTTAGTCTTTTACTTTATTAAAATTACTTTAGTCTGTTTTTCTTAATGCTTAATTTTTTTCCATAATAGTTATATTAAGTATGATATACATTTCTCAATTGCTATGAAATTATTGCTGTCGATACGGATTTTTTTTCCAAAATTATGATAGAATCAAAATCCCTACGGAACTTCCTGCACGCACTTTTTCATTTACATTTCTTGATGGGCTGACTATCTTAATATATTATCTTATTAAGAGTAATTTCTGCTTTAAAATGTGATAACACCTGTCTGCATGCGCTTGTGTCATTCTCTTAGACATTTTGTTACCAACGGTTCTCTTTTTCACGTAGGCGTACTTTGAATTACAATTTTTTTTTTGGAACTGGAGAAAGGATAAACATTATGCTGCTTAAATCAATATTAATAAAAATGGATCTCGGAATGCGTTGCTAAGTGCAAAACTAGAGAACGGTTGGACCGATTCGGCTAATTTTTTAAAAATATTTTCGTTAAGACACGAGGATGGTTCTTATGGGGAGAAAAAAGGAAAAAAAAAAAAAACTGCGAGGAAAATAGTTAAAACGACACTTTTCTTACTTTCGCGCCAAAAATCTTCATTTCCTTCCCCCACCCGAGTAAGATAGCAGGAAGTAATAAATTATGATTTGTTTAGAAAGAAATATGTGAAGTCAGTTGGTTTTCATTTATAGATAACGGGATGTTTAAAAAAGAAAGAAAATAGTTGCTTTTATAATTAGTCTGTATGGATATTTAATCTATGCCTGCTCAAAATAAAGTCTGGGCAGGGAAGAAAAAAAAGATTAACAAAAGGAAAAAAGGGTTTGTAGAAAGAAAAGTAGTGAAGAAAAAAAGGATAGAAAAAAGAAGGGTTATTTGTTTAGTGTGTTTACATTTATGAAAATTTGAATCTCATTATTATATAAAAGCGTGGAATTTTAGACCTTTCCCTCCATCATTTAAGTAAAATGTCAATACCGGGACAATCATTGCTTGGATAGAAAGAGAAAGATGAGTAGTACAATGAAAATGACATCTGAAGAAAATACTATAAACGAATTATGATTATCAAAATTTGTTTGGTTTAAAAATATTTTGGTGAAAACCTATTATGAGACACAGCTACATAAAATATTATATGAAAATTTTAGCGAGCATTAATACTGGCAAACCGACTGGTCGTCAAAGACGGCTAGTGTAAAATAAAAATATGGAATGAAATTCATTTCAATGAAGCTGAAGGTTTATGATATTCATTGCAATACAAGTCTCACAAAAAAAGCGATGTCATGATAAATCCATCTTGTTTATTACAAAACAAAGTTTACCAAAATGTTCATTTTCGTACAAATTGAAAAAAGTTTTAATTTTATCATTCGTATTAGAAAAAAAATCTCAAACCAAATGATTTACAGTTATTCTACAATGTTGGCATTTTAAGAGAACTAAGACGATGCAAGTATTATGATATTCGATAGAATCTTTCACATAAAAAATTGTTCGCTGTTTAAGCATGTCAATTTAAAAGGATAATAATATTCATTTCATGTCTATGAAAATGTCCCAAGGGTAAAGTTAGCATCTATCTGTACTCAAGAATGCTTACCATAATGTGTTTGCAACTGACTGCATGGATACAGTATAAATAACGGAACTGAAGATTTATGAGCTTGAAATCCAATTTTGCCAGATAACCACCTGTATACGAGAGTCTAGAAGCATATTGAATTTATTGCTGATGCTCTTAAGTAAAGAGGAAATATTGAAAAGTTTTCTGGCCTATTCCAGCTCATAATGAAAACTCAGAACTCAGTAAAATGCATCAATAGTGTAATGAATTTTTGATATAGCTTTTTTGCAAGGTTAGTGTCACCATTGAAAGGATATTTACCGTAATTCTTAATAGATACTGAATGGTTGCTAATTAAATGATCCCCACGTTCTCATGGAGAGCAATAACTTGGAAATTTCGCCACCAAGAATGAAGTTTCTGGGAAATGCAAGCATTCGCAACCTATTTCTATTAGGATTCGAGATCTGAGGATTCTTCCAGAAAATTCTATACCATACTGGAGTTCTATAAAATGCAAGGGCTAAAACCAGAAGGGATTCTTTTTGGAGTATAGATAATAAGATCTGTAACTGTGTACAATTACTGTTTTTTTTTTATCTGCTGCATATTATTAGCTTCTTCAAGTGCCGTTCGTTGTGTTCACCTCGATTGTGTTAGTTACAAGTATTTTTCGGGGAATAAACCACAATTTCCTATTATTAAACGATGATAGATGATTAATGATGATAGTCTAATTAATGATAGTCTAGTTGTTGCGTCTATTTTTCGAGGAATAAACCACCATCTCCTATTAATAAACGTTTTAGCCTTTTTAACTATACGATCACGCCACGATTGCTGTAACAATAGCTAAGGAGCAAATACCATAATGACTTAAACTAGAAAATTTTCAGGCCGAGGTCTTTTATTTAAAGATAATTTATCATCAATTCATTCATCATTAATTAGATGCAGATAATAATCTTATATAGAGATTTAATAAGATCGAAGGTGATCAACCTAGGCTCTCAATTTATATACATGTCATCAACATTAACGAACATGGGTGATATGTATCACTCATATTTCCCAAACAAATGTTTGATAGTTTGCGGCATTGAAAAATTAACGATATCTAATGCTAACATTCGAAACTTATTACTCGGCAGAAAAATGTGTACCGCAAATCATCATTCTTCAAAATACAGCACACATTTTTTGCTTTTTATAAACTTGAAAATCATAACAAGTAAAAAGATTATAATCTGGCAAAAAATATAACTGCGCCAGACAATTATTTTTTGTTTGTAAAAAATGGATAATCTTTTACACTACCAAAATAACATTACTCAGTGGGATTTAAATTCATGAAAATGTGAGAATTGCAGCGTTAGCAAAACTATATAAAAGCGGAATTTCGACAAATTTGACATTAAATAAGAATTACCCGCTGTAATTGTTACCAAATTTGATACATGTTTTGAAATACAATAATTTTAGATATTTTTCATTTATTTATACATTCCTTTTCCAAATACTGTACATAATAACATTTAAAATATTTTTATTGATAGTGATTTAAATTTAAATTTTAATTTTAAGAAATATTTGTTAGCTGGTTAGTTTTTAGAAAATGAGTGAATTGTTTTTTTCGTTGTTGTTTGATTAACTTTCCATTTTGAGCTATTTGTTAACCAATAATTATGAGAAAAGCTGCATTTTTGGCATTATTCTGAAGTCGAAGGCATTCCATTTTTTGGTATCATATTTCTTTGATAGGAATGAATATTAGAATATAAACGAAAAAACTATTTTACGTGATATTATTAGACGCTGTTTATTAATGGAATTACAGTCTTTGACAATCCTACAATATGTCATGAAAGAAAAGAATGAATTGAAATTTAGAAAAATAAAAAGAACCGAAGTTGTTAATAATAAAAATAAATATTATCCGAATAGAACTATGATTTTTCAGTGCGCAGAACTGATTAGAAAAATTCTAATAGATTTTGTAAAAGGCTCTATCTACATTACAATGATCAGTTGAATATTGAAATCTGAGTACTCTACAGGAGAGGGTTCCTGATCAACTGCTGTTCAGGGCCATTCGTTTGAAATAGACTACAGTAGAAATATTAAAATTGCTATTAACTGAATTAATAAATTTTTTAAGTATATAAATTCTATGAATTATAAAATGTTAAGATTGTCATGTATATTCAGATTGAATTATTACAATCAATAACTAATAATTATGGTTAATCCTTAAAAGTTTTAATTAAAGTTTGAGCGTTTATTTTGAAAAGGGAGCAAGTATTTTTGTCTATTTAAAAAAAATTAAATGCTAGCAAATTACTCAATTCGAAAATACAAATTATGTCAAATCTGGTTATATTTTATACTAATTTATCAATATGTAAATTGATTATATAAATTTCTGTTTAGTTGATTTAACTAAAATTTTATATTTTTATGGAAGAAAACTAACTTAACGCTATTTCTATAGCGTCAGATGCAAGAAATTGTTTCGTTTCAAGTAATTACAACTATGAAAATTTAAATGTCGCTTAAATTATTATTAATCCAAAGAAAACAAGAAATAAAATAAAAGTAGTAATTTTTATTTTGAATGCTAATTATATATCTATATTTTGTTTAATTTAATGTAAGATATTGCTATTATTTTGAAATGAACTCTCAACAGCAATACTGGAGACAATTATCAAGCAATCGCAATCTCTAATCTTGAAAGTATTGATAATATGCAAGCTCTCAGTAGTTTTACAATTCATTTAACATAAGGTAATAAATGTTTATTTTTAAGTACAACAAAATAAAACGTTTTTGTAATATTTATTCGTATTGAGTCATTTGAAAATAATGTGATATGATTTTATTTACTGATCCATGATTTAAAGGGATTATTAAATTTTGAAATCAAGTCAAATAGCAGCTTGAATACATTTCGGATCAAACTGCTTGGATTCAATCTAATGCAACATGAATAATTACTCTTAAGTATTGTTTCGTTAATTAGTACCATATATCATTAACAGGAGAAAAGATTAAAATTCATTACATAATTTCAGAAAATTCCACATCATAAGCTTTACTGAAAATACTGCGGTTTTAAAGTTATTTGGAATAATGCAAACATAGTTAGCTATGAGTTGGGATCTAATTATTACTCTGTAATTACTAGCAACTTAAAGGAAATTGTTAATTAGTTACAAATGACAGATAATTAATGATTTAGTTATGTATCTCGAATTCTGACATTCAACTTGATTCATGCTGTAGTAAAATTAATGTCGTTTCAGATATAATTGCTAAATTTTGAAACATAAATTATGAAATTAATCTGTTCTTGTTTTATTGAAAATTGTATTTCCCTTTTAATTTGTATGATTTAATTCAAAGTTCTGTCTTCATTTTGAGTCCTATTCTCTAATACATATGTATCTAATTTACATTGTGAATATTATTAAACAATCAAAACAGGGAATCTATTAGTTGAATTTAATCAAAAGCAATTCAAGATAGATTTTTGATTCTGTAACTTGTTAAATCTGCTGTCTAGAGAGTATCTCAAGCAATTAAATGAGAAAATATTATCCAATTTGATAAATAAAACTAAAAATATAGATTAAAAGGAAATCTGCTTTCAATATTATGCCAGAACATCATTTCTTGAACTGTCAAGCACCACGTGCTCGTGCGAGTTAAATTATATTTTTATTCATTTTAATGGTTTCATTGAATGAGTCACTTTAGTATCGCAAACGATCCAAAAAAACTTTGCCTCGCATTTATTGTTTAAAAAAATCACACTTCCCATTTATTTCATTTCGTATAATCGCGTGCTCAAAATGACATTTTTCTAGGTTTTATTTGCTGTAGTCATTAAATTCTTTTTAATCGGAGCTTTTGTAAATGCGATGGCTACGCGTTATTAAAAGCTGATTTTTAAGATGCTCGTGAAGATAATAAAATTTTTATTTTTCACCTACGGGTTT
Source organism: Argiope argentata (assembly GCA_026289955.1). Classification (NCBI taxonomy): domain Eukaryota; kingdom Metazoa; phylum Arthropoda; class Arachnida; order Araneae; family Araneidae; genus Argiope; species Argiope argentata. Next base: position 3,288,690 of record JAOUZG010044037.1, on the reverse strand, counting down.
TTGTTGACGCCAAACCTCATTCCTAAAACAATATCATGTTCTGTATGATAATATTCAAATATTATGAATTATGAAATATTTTGATAACTTTAACACTTTATTAAATATGATTCATTAAGTACTTAGTTATTACAATAATTTTGAATACCGAACGTCAACGCAAAACAATATTATACGGTCCCATGGATGCTGGTTAATGAGGAATAACTAAATATAACAGTTTGATACATTTATTTAAATATCATTATCATATTTGGTTAGACAGCCCAGCATGGGCCAGTGCCTTCCACTGAATTCTACTCCACCGTATTCTTTTTTTGACACTTGTGTGTCAGTTTCTTTCCTGGATTAAGAAGATTAAGAATTCCAAGAAGTCTGTCTCCACCGCATTTTGGTCTACCCCTTTTTTCCTACTTGTTACAGGTTTATTAAAAAGATTTTTTTTTAAATATGGAATCATTATCCATTCTAAATTTATAAGCCGCCTAGTTCATCTGATTTATTTTTATGAACTTTATAACATCTGACTTTATAAATTTTATGTAGCTCAAAGTTATATCTTCTTCTCGAAACATTGTTGATTTCTATTCTACCAAGAATGGCTCACAGAATTTTTATTTTGATTTATTTTCTACAGCTTGGAGAGGGAGAACTATTCGTCCAATTAAGGTTTTATAAACGGAAAATTTAATTTACTTGAATAATAATTTAAAATAAGTTATTAACATGTTGAATAAGAAAAAAATCTATGAATATATGAAACTAAATCAACAGGCTCTTTTAAAGAGGAATCGCGTATCATTATATATTATCAATACATATGTATTTTATATTCATATTCTAGTACATAAGCCAGTACATACAACATATATGGTGTTCATTAATTAATGTCGGGGTTTCCGTACCTCATAACTTTCGAATAAAAAATATTTCACAAAAAACCGATTACGTATTCGTAAATTACAACTCAAAGAATTTTATTAATAATATTAAAGTGCACAAAAGGCTTATATTAATGCTTACACAATTTGTACTTTGTAAGCATTCAGCTGAAGGCGGTTAGGGAAAACGTTCCATATTGTCGTATGGGGCATATGTAACTGCACAGCTGATTGTCTCGTTGATTTTCGTGGACTGCAAGTAAGCGTTTCTTGGATGTAATCGACATTTTTCTGCGAAGTGCTTGGTATTCCTGATCCCTTTCGGTGTAGAACGCTACCAGTTGCATAAAATTGTGTTAACCAGTGTCTGATAGAATTATCCGAAGAAGGTTTCTTGTACGTGGTCCTGAAGCGACGTTGAGTAGTTTTGACTGATTTAGTTTCGAAAAACCACAATACACACATTGCTTTTTCTTACACGGTTGTCATTTTTTATATATGACATCATTACTACCCTGACTGCAAATGCGCTAAGATTGCATTGTTATCACGTAAAATTGTTTGAGTTGTAATTTACAAATACGTAATCAGTTTTTGAGTAATATTTTTTATTCGAAAATTATGAGGTATGGAAACACCGACAATTAATGAACACTCTGTATATTTGACAGTGCATTATTATGCGTTACCAAAGGCAAATATGGTATCCAGTTTACCATTGAATGCAATATTTATAAAAACAACAAAACAATCCCATTTGGTATTTTAACCTACAATCAGAACAAAAAGTGTGAAAGGTTTTAAAATGTATAATATTTAAAATGCAAATAACTTGCCTTGTTTCAGCGAATATTGTAGGTGCAAAAGCTGTAGCAATTTCAGTCTTACACTAACATTTCTTATGTGAAAGTTTAATAAAAGGATTCGCACTAGGATATATATATTTCAAAATGAACTTAGGATATTATTTCTGTCACCCCTGTTTAACGTAGAAAAGTTGGAAACGTGACGAAATAAGGAAATACTGAAGTTTTCTTACTTGGAACGACACAAAGCAGAATGAACACCAAAAACTTATTATGAAAGTGAATAAACATCCCGTACAGTCATCCAAAGAACTTCTCGTGACAGGACAGAAAACCGCAAAAGGAATTTATGAGAAATGAATATCCTGATAAGGAGTCTTAACAAAGGATGCACATAGCTTTCTTTTTCGCATAAAGTCAGCTGTTAACAGTGTCGGCTGTGTTAAATGCATTTTAACATTTCTCTGTGTACTAGTGCACAGCTTTTGACAGTAGACTGAAGTAGCTTTTAAAGTGTGTGATATCGCTCACAATTATTGTGGCTTTTTGCATTGTTATCACTTAAATTTTAAGATTCATATAGCATAAAATATCAGGATCTATTGATAGAAATCAATTCGGGTGATTCGAAATTGGATGACTTCGAGCAAGGATTGAGTAATTGAACCGAAATGGCTTTCAAATGCAATTTTTATAACTAAACATTGATCCTCCATTTTCCTCAAATTCAATTGTTGAAGAAACGGGAATTGTATTCGATAAACTCAGTTCTTAAATATACGATAAGGACCTTAATGGAGTCAATATACACGGTGTTATAGTTACAGCTGCGCAGAGTTAAGAAGGACATAAGCAAGAAAATTAAAAAAAGGTACTGATTTAAAGAATAAGTAAATTCGTAAAAAAAAATACAAATTCTATGAATTAAAATATATTAGCCAGCGTTATGGCACAGAGATAGCATGTCTTCCTCGTGATCTGGGTATTCAGGGTTCGAGTCCCGGTTCGGCCATGTTTGTTCTGTGTACTATCTATGAGGTGTATGAATGTTTCCACTTGTAAAAAGGGATTGTGCAAGCAAGTGTGCTTGAGTGTGTGTCATCCTCATACGAGCTAGAATGACTTCTATCTTCTGGTGCTCAGGGGGTCTATATCCTCAGAAGCTACTGCACCCCTTTTTCCTTTGTAAGGCGAACACGTCATAATCAGAGTTTATTAAAATAACACTTGTTCAAATGTAATTTGTCCTATTAATATACAGTTCATTACTTTCACTTAGCTATTATAGAATGTATAAAAACAAAGATTAAAAAAACATTGTATACAAAAGTGATCGACTTAATAAAGTCAGTATAAATGAATAAAAACATTCAAAATCACAAAGTCACCAAAACAAATAAAATGACTTAAGAATCATCGACTTAAAGTTACGCATATGCAGAAATGCGAAACTAAATTGTTAACTTTATTAAAAGACCAACCCCTTAATAATTGTCTACGACCGTAATTTGCTGGAATACACCTTTGGTTACATGAATCAAATTCATGTCAAGTGTTGCATATTCAAAGAGGTGTGCATCAACTATTTGGCTTCATGGGAAATAAGTTTGATCTTAAAAATTTATTTAAGGAAATAAAAAAAAGCAAGTGTCAATATAATAAAGCTATTTTTGTAACAACTGGAATTTATAAAGATTTGATTGTATTGTGACGGTTGCGTTTTCTTATATTAGACAGGACTATCCTTTTATAAAAACTATCTTATAATCATATTAGTCAAGCTGGAGATAAATTTTTATCTCATTAATAATGTTATTTCTTGAAAATTAATATTAGATCAACTTTCATCTTCAAAAAGCAATTTTTCATAATGACCAAAGATATCCCTGATCAACGTCCAGATATAACATGCATGGAGTGTTCAAATGAAAAGGTACGAAGCGACAATGTAGGTACACATGACGACTATTCAAAGTATACACTATTGGACAACGATTCCATTGATTAACGAGCCGAAGGATTCCTTCTTTCTAGAATTCCTGTGACCGTGACGAGACCTAGTCCTTGAGTTCACCGTCCGAGTTGAAGCGCTTCCCTTTCAGGTGGTTTTTTTTTCGGAGAACAAAACAAAAATCACATGATGACATGTTCGAGCCTTATGGCGGATGGTAGAGCTGCTTCAAATTGGACTTGTCAAGTTTCACGTCCACGTGCGTTATATACGTGCGTTATCATAGAATGGCAGAACCACACTCCATGGGTAGCCCCGGTCGTTTGTTCTTGATGGATCTACGTAGTCTTCGGAGTGTCTGTCTTACCAGATGAATCCAATAAGAAACAATTACTTGGGCGGCTCTATTTATAAGAGTCACTACTGTCTCCTGAGCATACGGGTGCCCGTGTATGCTCTGATCTACGCCTGTGACTTGAATTGCTTCCACAGTTATCTCGCTATGTTCTGTCATAGCGGCATAGAAAGATATGTTAACGGTTACTTTGTTACGATTTTTCATATCTTTTCATTTAAACATTCCTAATGGATAGTGTATATTTGTAAAACAGATTATATTAATCTCTAACTCAATTTAAATTGAAGAAATCTAATTATCACAGCATTTATTTTAATGATTATCATCCGATTCAGATACATTAATCGTATTATGCTGAAACAAGATTAACTTTTATTCCTTTCCGGACAAGCGATATCACTTTTGCTAAAACACACGCACGGCAATTGCTTAGATGGTGATGGAAGACAGATGATTAGGGCCAATAACATTTCTTGTAGAAACACGCCCTTACCACCTACGATCTCTCAATCAACAACACCTGGGGAATCTTCCACAGAGGTAATTGGATTACCTAAATCGATACAGACATAAAACTGCGACTCGGGAGCTTATTACTTTTGTTGGGAATAATAGTACCAGATAGAATTATCTTTATAAAAGATCCAGGTTACCTATATATTTATAAAGAAATATATTACATAAAATACATAATTATTTGCTATCAAATAATTTTAAAAACATTATCTGAAATGAATTTAAAAAAATCACAGAACCTTTTATTTATCACGCTTAAAATGTTTAGTTAATCTTCCTACTTTATTTTAAAAAAAACTCTTGAAATATGACAATTATTTGGATAGCAATAAAGAAAAACATGGCCAATAGTATTTCTTAAAGAAACATTCCCATACTACCTACGATTCCTTTATCTACAAAGTGCTGAAATCTGTACAATTGTTTTATTGAAGGTATTTAATAAGGTAAATTACCTAAATAGAATTACCGAAATTGGTGGATATAAATTTGAGATGTCCTGGGGTGAAAATTATCGGAATTGTATTCCTTTTCTTTGAAACTAATTATTACATCAATTATAATTTGAGAAAAATATTAAGATTCCAATAGTTTTCGCCCGAAATAGTTTGACTCTGATATCTTCGAAAAGAGTTATAATGGTTTATGAATATTTTAATCTTAATATTTCTAGTTAATTCATTTTCAAACACTTTTAATTAATACTAGGTTTTATTCCAAAATCTGTGCAATTGTTTGTTTTACTAAAGATATTTAATAAGGCAAATAATATTTAATCTATATAATATTTTATGTGTTCATTTTTTATTAATGAAACCTAAAAATATATTTACTCAAATGTATCTAAAAAAGAAGTTATTTCATAAAAAGGTTTTAATAATTATATTATATATATATATATATATATATATATATAATATATGAATATAAAGAAAATCATACTATGCAGTATTCAAACAATTCATTCATAATTCAATTCAATATATAAAATTTACAGTTGATTTATTGAAAAAATGCAGTTGAAATGATTACCAAATTTATTTATAATTTAGTTTTTTATAGATCTTATCTAATTAAAAACCAGAAAATTTATGATTATCAAATATTTTGGAGAAATGTTTTTCGATAACTGTTTAGGACAGAATAAATTGGAATTTTTTTAAAACTTCTAATTACATGCAGGTTTAATCAGATCCCATTATTTTGCGACTAGTAGAATCATACATCAAGTGTTCATGAAAAATAAGTAAAAGTTCAATTATTATATTTAAAATTTTAATTTATAAAAAAGTTTAGATTTGAGAGCAAAAAATCAAAGGAAATATAGAAATTATTAATTAGAGAAAACATCCAAAATTGGATATTTTATTCTTGTTATTAATATTGAATTGAAATGTGTAAAATATGAGATGTATGTAACCCTGAGATAATATATATTTTATTTAATTTTTACTATTTAAATTATTACTATTTAAATTTTAAATTTAAATACAAACGTACAAAGTCACGTACAAAATTCTATTCTTGGTACTTTAGGATAATGCTAGAAAATAAAATTTAATTTGATAGGTAATATAAAAGAAATTCTCTATAAAATTACTATTTAAAAATATATTACAAGTAAAAATTGATTTTCATACCATTTTGTATATTTAGGTAGGTGGAGATAAACATTCTAATTATTGCAGATCAGATCTAATTATACAAAAATTCAATTTAAAAATATTTCATTTCGAAGCTATTTACATAAGTTTTTTATTCGACAACTGATTTACTCTTAATTGTCTTATTATCTCATTGATAAAAAAAAATTTAGTCCAAATATTGGACTCTGCTTTCTTAAGTTTTTATCAAATAATAATTTAAAGTAAACTCAAAATAAAATAAAAATATTTTACTTAGAAGCTATTATCTTTTCGTAATTATCTTAACTAATTGAATTAATTTTTTTTCTCTCTAATCAACTAATCGAATCTTAATTTAATTTTCTTCTCTTTGGGTCGGAATATAGGACATTTTGATACCTTAAATATTTATTAAATAAATTGTTTTCGTTAGATATTTCAGTTAGAAGACTAAAAGTAAAATTTAAGAATATCTATTAATGAAAAAAGGATGATCCCTTTCAATAAATGATAATTTAAGAAAATTTTGAAATATCAGTTAAATTATTTGTTTCCTAGAAAAAAATGAGTTTTTAAAAAAATCTTAGAATATATATTTTTGGGTTTGGTAATGTATTATTTTTCAAAGATACAAGAATTAAAAAAAAACTTTACTAAAGTATTTGAGCAATAGTATATTTCATCAGGAATTAAGTAAAATCTTTATAGCAAAACATGTATACATAAAAACAAATTTTACATTCAGTAAAAGAATCCCAGCCATGCCAGATTATGTAGAAGGCTTATAAAAATTTTTTCTCTACAACATTTCAGATGCTTAACTAAGGTTTTTTAAACATAAAGTACAAAAATGCACGTTTTATTTAAATTCTTAAGTTATTTTCGATTCTTGAATATATAAATATATTTATACCTTTATTGTTAAGATGCTACTGCATTGAGATCGAAAAAAAGAGAGAAATTATGCTTTTTCATGTTATTACTTAACAAAAGTCAAAATACCAAATACAATAAAGTAAGAAAGTAATGTGAAATTCACCAGCTTGAATAATTCCATCAACAATCTACAAAATATTCGAAATACATAGTAATATTTATGAAAATAATATTTCAAAATGGAATAATTTAAAATTTTATCTAAAAATAATCATAATTGACTATTACGATAATTGATTCTTAAAAGTGATATTTAAGCATATAAGTCTCATGAGATAATTATATTTCCAAGCTTTTAAAGTAGAAATTCTCTTTTAAAAATGCCATCAAAATTGTTAATTTGATGACTATATTTACTGCAAAGTTTCCAGAGACTTCTTAAATTATAATAAATTATCTTAACCATAATCCACGTAAACAAATTAATAAATTGGATTTCTTACATTCGGTATAAACAATAATGATCCCATTTTCTTTTCACTTATTCTATGCGTAATTAGTGCTTTAAAATAGAATTAATGTTATGGCTATTAGATTATGCATTTAGGCAGGAATACGAGAGCCGAGAAATAATTGATGACAATATGAAGGTGGTAGCTAGAATAGTTAATCATTAATCAACACGTTTTATCTTCATGTCATCTTCATTTTATCGATTAAATTACTTAATTATCGATTTAATAATTTGATTGATTATCGATTAAATTGATTGATTAACTTAGTAAAGAAGTTAATGAAAAATCGCAGCACAGGTAATGGATATGTTTATATTTAAAGGCATTTCAATAAAGAAGCTTAATGTCAAAATTGTTTAAAGTTATAAGATTAAAAAGCTTGTTAGATCATTTAAAAGTAATTATTGTACTC
>JAOUZG010044037.1:3265451-3275750 GCA_026289955.1 Argiope argentata | reverse complement strand
TACGGCAAGTTAAGCACAATAGCGCTTCGCCGCACTCAAACGGTTAACTTGCACCCCCCCCCCCTTTACACGACAGTTCTTCGCCGGAATCTAGTATCGAACCTCAAACCCTACGATTAGTAAGTCGAGACCTTACCACCAGTCCCCCCCGTGGGCCCTCAATGCTTTCCAGACCTGCTTGTGCAGTAACTCTTTGTTCCAATCAATTTTCGGCAACTCTTTAACAAATTACCAAATGATTGGAGTCCTCAGATCCCGAAACCGGGACTTTAGAGACTGCTAAAAAAGCAAGCATAGTTTTACTAAAAATGATTTAATATTTGCATATATCCGTTTTTTTTTGTAGCAGTGAGAATCACCGCAGATACGAGCTCGTTAAATCGTTAGTTCACATTTATATTTAGACTAGCTCTTACCAGCGACTTCGTACGCATACAATGACGTATCCGGCAGACGCATCGAATGACTGAATTTTTATTTTCAACTCTGCAATTAAGCAACAGAATTTAAATACGCAAAAATCAATTAGAAACGCTTTAATATCCCAAATGCTCCATATATAACTTTAGAAATTCTAATTAACAATAAATGACCAAAATAGGTGACATCTAATTAGAAAGTTAAATAAATTCGTGTCAAGTGGTTAAGAACGGTAGATCGTCTCGATCATATTCAATGACAAATATTCTTCCTGTCACCCCTGAAAACTTCTTTGCTACTTGAAATAACCATATAAAGCAATCAATGCTCAAATTTGAAATAAATTGGTATGTCATAAATGACACGATATTCAAATATATTTAGAAAAAAAAAAGAAGTTGAACGGAAAATCTATAATGAGTCTGAAATCAAGGTCAAAGAAAGAGAAAAAAATCTGGAAAGGACTTCCTTCCGCGTCTCACCTCGTAGCCAGGTAGAATCATCAAAAGATAACATCAGGTTACCGAAATCAAGAGTAGTCATGCCAACTAATATGTTAAAATGAAATGTAAGTTCTAAGTAAAAGGCCTATTCACAACAATTCATTGGGTTTGATCAATAATTAAGAAAATAAAGTGGTGTAAATGAAAGGTTCTCATTATAATCTAAACTTTGTAAAGGATAATTCAAAACAATAAATTTAGTTTGAGGTGAATTAAATAAAAATTTTATATAAAATTTTTATTTAGAAAGCATTGTATTTCTAATAAATACGGATATATAAAACTTCAAGGAAATAGAATACAGCATATGCCATTATGTCAATTTCATTAAAAAAAACCTTTTGTAATAAATATTTCAAATAACATGGATATATAAAACTAGAAATAATTAGAATATAGTACTTGCCATTATGTCAATTTAATTTATAAAACCTTTTGTAATAAATAATTCCAATAACATGAATAGATAAAACTCGAAAGATTTAGAATACAGTATCTGTTTTTTGTCAAATATTTTCTACTTTCTTCTACACTATTACCCCGTGTGGAAATGTCGGGGTTTACTAGAGTAGAGATTGGGGCTAATCTTCACAAGTTTAATCAACCAATGGATGCTCGACAAACACTTTGTACACACAACTTGGTCAATAGCTTGAGGCAAATCAGTGAAGGAGAAAACATCCTTTTACGCTTTTTGTAGTAAAGACAAAACTCCAAGAAGATTAAATGAAAGTTAAAATGGAAAATAAGGTTACTATGGTATATTTTATTACTTTTAGAAAGTAGTTAAGATATAATTATGCGTGAAATGGTAATAAATATGTCTTGAAAGATTACTTAAGCATTCAAAATTTATATGAATTTCCTTGTTTTCTTTTATGCAAAGAGAAAATATATTGAATAACAATAGATTTGACATCCACCGATAAAGTTATTCCTGGTTCAAAAGCAGCAGAAGTGGTTTCCCCAAAACTTTCTTGCACATTCTCTAATTAACTTGTAATACCAGAAAATGCATTACATGCCACTACTGGCATACAGTAATTAATACTAACTTTTGGCACGTTTGGAAATTTTATTGAAACTGTTTTGTCGGTAAAGGTTACTTATAGTGTGCCCCTTGCAGCGCCAAGGATGCCAAGTCGCCAATAAAGATGGCGGACACTGTAAACAAACACTTTTATGGGTTAGTGACGGTTACGACTTTTTGCAATATAATGATGATTTTTTTAAATCGATAAGCATTATCTTTTAATTAATTTTTTTTCAGGCCTAGTGCCTTCAACAGATGCAGGAGGCATCTGTTGAAGGCACCGGGCAGAATTTTTTAACTTAAAAAAACATCCTACGGCTTCGCTTTGTTCGGGAGCGGGAAACTAGTAGCTTTGCTAGCACAAAGAACATAAGGAATGCGTGGATAACATGAACAGTAAATAATAAACATTTGATAAAGACAAAGATGAAAAAAGAATGGATTTAATAGGAAATTTTAAAGACATAATGTACAAACTTGAAGTATTTAATCCAATCAACTTTCATCCATTTCTCAGGATCGAAATGTTTTTTTCCATCCCATTTACCTGCCATCCACTCTTGAATAATTGCCGACATAATAACTAGCGAAGAAAACAAACGATAGAGCTGTGAAAGAATGACGAGAAATGCGAATAATTCTATTGCAGACGGTTTTTAAAGAAAGAAACCAGACGACTTCGTAAAGAAATAAAACAGACGATTTTGTTTAATCGTATACTGACATTTAAAACGAGTAAAGGAATAAATATTTTAAATTCGCATTAAAAATATAATTGAATCTTCTTATTAATTATACAAAAAATCTTAATTATAATACAGATAAAAAATATTTAATTGATATTATTTTATTATTTAACATTTTTCAGAAAAGATTTGAAGCTCATGTACAGTTCAACCATTGTAGGAAAAAGTAAACAAAACATCATTAGGGTTACTACAAGAGCTTTGTATTGGGTTGCCATATTGGCGACAAACTCGGGGGCACCCTAATGACCATTTTAACCGTTTTGTCATATTTGGCGATTAATCCTTGGCCTGCCGTTTATAATATCCAAACATCCAATTTCTGCTTTAGGCACGTATTTTTTTAACCGATTGAAATAAAGATTTGGCCTCAAGCTGCACTTGAAATCGCAAAATCCCATATCAAATTTGATATATTAAAGTCATTGTTTATTTGCGTTTACATGTTTCCGAAAATACAGAGTCAAACAATCCCGTCGATAGATTTTGAATTATAACTTGGCATGTATTTACTCCGTAGATTTTGAATCTGAACTGAATCTTTAATTGACGTTTTATAACTAACATGTTAACTTAATCTGAACATCATCGGAACAGATTTTACTCAAAATTTGACAGAAATCTGTAATGTATACTAAATTCAACTGTCTAGCTTGAAACGTTTTTGAATTATCTTTGTTATAGACAGGCGTCTATTTCCTAAAAATGTCTTCTTCGAACTCAAAGGTCTAGAAACGAAGATCCGTGAAAATCTCGTGTTCGAATTTTTTTGACAATCACAATAGTTTCTCTATTCTACGTATACTAGAGAGAGAAAAAAATGAAAGTTTGTCCACGAACAAGATTCCTTATAAAAATTTACCGTGATTGTCTTATTCTTAGAAAATTTGGTACATTATCAACTCTTCAGTGTCCTTTAAAAGTAAAATGATTGAAAAGGGGGTGGGGAAGTGTAACGACAAAAGCGGGAAACTTTCTAAGATCATGACAGTTCAGAAAAATGAGTGCCCCCTCTTTCTTACTGTAGCAGTAAAGCGCGTTTTCTACTTCTTAATACAAGGAATAATGCGTCGAAATTTAATTTGAAATCGGCAAATCGGGACAATTAAACATTGGATTTGATGTTAAGTTTGTACATTATATTTTATAATTTTAACTCCGTTTCGCAGTTACTGTAGTTTCAAAACTTTGACACAGGGATTATACGCTACGCGTTACAGATAAATGTAACCGTACCAAACCATCCATATTATTAACTATAGTAGATGAACTCTTATTTACTATAGTTAAGAGATAGCAAAAGGGGACATCTAACTAGATAGATTACCCTAATATCAGGTGCGACACATGACAGCAAAAACATTGAGGCGCCACAAAAAATAAACATAGTAGACAGAATTAAGCCTTTGAAAATGTTACCAAAATTCTTGAAATCCATATTACAAATGATACATGGGAATTTAAGTACGAAGCAAAACCAAAAAGCAATCGTGCAATAGTAGGTCAAGAAAATTCACATAGTTGTGGTTCCGAAACAAAACAATGCCTTTTCCGCTATAATGAAATAAAGAATCCCACAAAGAATTTGACTCGATAGAATAATTAAAGATTTTTATTTCAAAAATCTTTGAAAGTATTTGGCGGCCAAAGTGCGATGAATTTTGAAAATTGGAACGGTTAGTATTCGTTGCATTATAATGCACTCATTCACTTATTGTTCGTAGAATTTTGGGAAAAAGAACCGTGTTAAATCATTTACCACATTCCCATGATTTATTACTCTTTATTCTAAAACCTTAAAATGAAGTTTCAAAAAAACTTATTTTGATGATACAAACAGTTTCGAGGGCATTTTGGAACCATTCCAAAAAGCCAACTGGTGAAAGAATTCGTAAATTTTTGTAACAAGTGTATTGAAAACAAATATATTTATTTTGAATTTGAAAAAAATGGAAGCAAATTTTATTTCAGAAATATTTCAGCGTCTTACAATATAATACACAAGTTAAATAGTTTAAAAAAATTATATTTCATAAATGTTTGCTCTATTTCAAAAATCACAAATGCATTTACAAAAGACATTTTGGTATAAATTTATTCTATTAATATTTCGTTTTGAAATGGATGCTTACAAAAAATTAATATTGAAAAAAATTGAAATTAAAATTTGATCAAAATCATATTTAGCGTTTGCATAAATATTTCTCTATTAAAAATATAAAGCACTCAATTCCCTCTAACTTATTATATTTGCTATAAGAGTTATGTTATTTTTAATTTAAAAACTTACGTGTGCTTGCCTTTTGTCAAATCCTTTTCACATTTTTTTGAATTTAATGAAAGGATTTAAAAGATTTATTAATAGATAGATTAATGGATTTCTGAATTTAATGGGTTTAATTAATTTTTACTTCTGAATTTTAATGGAATATAGTCATTACACATTTGGGGACTTTACTTATAGATTAAAAAATTATATTACACATTTTTCAAAAATTCATATAAGAATATTTTATTGTTTTTTTAAATATTACTTCCATATATTTCACCTTTGAATTGCAAAGGAATATAAGATAGAAAATTCTGGCGCTTGTTAAATTCTATTCTACTAGACATAAAAATAAAATTATTAAAAAGATATGTTACTTCTTTTAATATTTTGTAATAAAATTACCACAAGATATTTCAAACAAAATTGTTACATCAAAAAATATACGATACTTTTGAATTTAGTTTACTCATTTTTACGTATATTGTAAAATATGAAAATTATATCAAAGATAAATAAATTGAAGTATACATTTAATTCTTATTAATGCAAAAATACATACCATAGGATTAAAATGCATCCAGAATTCTGTCGTTATTTCTGATAAAAAAGACGTTGAAATGATAAAACCACGTAATAAACGTTGAATGATAAATGTATATAAAAGGCTGGTGCTTTTATGTTGCTGTCATCTAAAAATGCTGATACCAAAGGCTCGGTTTCACGATAAACATAAAATCATGAAGTGTCATGCTGATTCATAATTCTTAATTTGCTGCCTGAATCACGATCTCTCTAACTAAACGATGTAAATGAAAAATTAAATCGTATGTGTAAAGTTAAATGTTCATTTCATTTCAGTTTTATTTATGAGCAATATCAGCAAACTTAATTTTTTTAAAATGCATTATCAAAAAATCCTAAACTTTTATAAAATTTTTTGGATTCAATTAGTTGTAAATTTTTTTTAACCAAATAGTTTCGATGTTTAAATAGTAGATATTAAATAAAAGAAAATTTGAATTGATTTTATAAGTTTATACTATGCTTTGAACCCACAAGAAAGGTTTAGAAGATGACTTCATCATTTAAAACAGTATTAGATAGCGAGAATGATATGTGTTCTGGCACTAATTCTCCAAAATTCAAGGCCACATATTATTAAGGACATTTATTAGTATGCATTATTAAAATATTAATATGCAGTTATAATTAACATGCTAAGAATGAATATGCATCACTAAATGCAACAAAATTTTACTGTTATGTAGTTAAACAACCAAATTTCGTGTATAAATAGGTGCAATTTAAATTAAATTAATCCAAGTTTCTGTTTTGAAATAATTACATATGTTTCTTTTGAGACAGATCTATCACTTTTGAAGAGAGGATAGATGACAAGGACAAAGCCTGAGCCTGTATAGCAGGTTACAAAATTCCACACCACCGGAGCAGGATATTGGGCTCCCGAAGTCAGATTTAGCTTTCATTTGTGGATTTATTTGTCACCCTTTATGGATTAGATTCACTGAAAATCGGATAAAATTTGAGATCTGATACATAATGACCTTGAAGGCACCACCTTCATTTGCACTAGAGTAATTCAGAAATGGCAGATTTAATATGTATCAGTTCCAATAAATGAACCCCATAACCTCGATTATTGGACCCCTTAGCTGAGAGTGTGTCACCGAGAAGCTCTCAGTCCTATGAAAAGTTCGAATATTCGAATTTTCATTACTCAAAAAATCTTTTTTAGATTCTGAAGAATCATAACAATTCGGATAGTTGGAAGAATCAGATTCGAATCTGATTTTTCCAATGATCTACCATATATCTGAACTTGGCTGAATTAAATTTTATATGGAAGGTCGAACATTCTTCTACTGATGGAACATATTTTTTTACAAATGGGATTGTTAGTTATAGTCTCGTTCAAGTTATCTGCACCGATTTAGAATGCACTCGATTTAGAGGTGGTGAGGTCTCGGCTCATGATCCTTATATTTTCAGGTTTGAGACTCGATTCCGAAGATTCCGTGTAGGAGGGGGAGTCTGTCGCACGTTGAATCCGTCAGTGCCAAACGTCTTCCCGCTGATGTGTTGTAGGGAGGGTGTATTCCAGCTCAGATGTCATCCTCGTCATCTGATCGCGTTCAAAATTACGAGGTCCGTCCCAATATAGGCCTAGTGTTGTTTTACAACGGGAGATTTGTGTAACTAAACTAACTCGATTTAGAAAAAAAGAGGTTTCATATCAAAATAGCCTTTATATTGCTTAAAATTACTCGAAATATCATTTTTACAATTATTAATAACGTATCTGAACCTAGATGAGTTACATTTTGATGCGGAAGGTCGAGCATTCATCAACTGGGGTGGGGGGGCATTTAAATTTACAAATAAGATTGATAGCCATGGTCTCGTCCCAGATGTCTTTCCTCGGTTTTGTATAAAGAGGTTCATCCCAGATTATCCTTAATATTATTTCAAAATAGAACCTCAATGTAGTAAAAATAAATTATTTGATGTATTTGGAAATACGATGACATGGAACGTCAACGAGTTAATCCATGAAATTTCTGTTAGAACGTCTTAATCAGCTGAACGTGTTTATGAATTTTCCACATCTTTGTACATTGCTAATTAATTTCGAAAATTAAAGAGCTTTAAACGTATTTTTCCTTAGCCGAAATGTTCTTGAACATAAAAAAATATCGATATGATCATCAATTTTGGGGGATGAATTGTACGACAAATTTATGATCAAAAATCATTATGATCAATTTCTGATTATCTATGATAATCAATTTTTTTAACATAATTTTTCAGAAAATTCAACATTTACATCTCATGCATTGATTTAAATGAATTGTGTTGCGATTTTTCAACGTTATATCTAAACAGTGATTAGTTAAAAAGTTAATTATTTCTGACAAGATTTAAGATGATGTAGTAATTATTCTGGTATAAATTTCTTTTATATGATAAACTGCGCTGCATAAGGCCTAACAAAGCAAATTTGACCAATATGACTTGGAATTTGATCAATAAATCTTTTTATTTCGAAAAGGATGCTGTTTCTACGAAATGAAACCTTTATTTATTTCTAAAGAAAATACTTTATCTATTAGTCATTAATTTTACCATGTGATAAAAACTGGAGTTTTTGGAAAGCGATAAAAATATATGATGGCTAATTATTGAATCGGTTGCCGTATAATATTCCTTTAAAGTCAAATTCCAGTTGGTTAATCAATTTTTTTTTATCATTTCGAATACCATAACCATACATTGAAGGTAGGGAAAACTTAATAATTTCTCAGTGTTTGCTATTTTGTACGTGAATTGCCGTGATAAATTAAATAGTTATTTTCTAATTTCTAAATATCTAAATTTGGGTGCTTTGATCTAGCTTGAAAGCGTGAAAAATGATTATTATTTATTCTCTTGATAATATAAGGATACAGTTATTTGATGATATTTAAAAATAGTGGTATCATAAAAACCAGTTGCAATATAAAAAAAGAGCATTGATATGTCAAATATTATCCCATTTTGTTGTCAGGAACATCTTTTGCATTGTCATATGTCAACATTTTCGAATCTTTCTCCCTGATTTTTGGAAATTTTGAAATTTAAGGTGATTTTAGCCAATGAATCAGCAATTTTAAAATTCAGGGATGAGCTCTTCTTAAGTATGCAATGAAATAATTGAATAGAAAGTTATTCAGATAGACTAAAACACTTCCCCATATATTCTTCGAAGGATTTCCATGCTAAATGAAAGCGCTATTCCAAAAAAAGTTCGCTTGAGTTTGATTAACGCCACATGCTTGAAATTATACCACTGACTTCTGTGAGATGATTAAGATATAACTTCTGTCTTTTGCTTTCTTAATCTGTCCAATATGAAGATATTTGTGTTTCCATAAATTTTATTCCGGAAATGGTGTTTGAAAAACAAGTACACACAAAAATTAAAATCGAGTTCATTTTGGCATTGCAATAGCGATAATTGGAATCCTACATGATTTTATAGAGATAATACGATTTTTAGTCTTCCAATGAGCTAGCTAGTACAACGAGGTTAATTCGTGTTAATTCTATGTAAGTGAATTCAGTTCAATTATATTAAAGTTCTGTTTCCATGAATTTAAAAAAACCTTTTTTTGGAAAATGCCCATCTCTCTATCTGTGTGTCTGTGCCAAAGATAACGCCAAAAATGCTTTGATTAAGACTAATGAAATTTGGTGCATGATTTTTATACCAAATTTGTAGATTTTTTTGAAATTGGAGCAGTTCAATTCAGTTCAGTTACATTAATCCTTTGCACTCCGATGGTGTCTCAGACTCGACATTCAAGTCTGTCCATCATTTTGACGTTTTATTTATTCATTTTTCAAATTTAATTGTTATAAACGCCTACATAATGGCTAAAAGATGTAGATTAATTTTTCAAAAAAATTCTATTGAAAAAAATTATGTATTGTTAAGTTTTTAGCGTAGCGGGTTCGAATTGAATGGATTTTATTTGAGGACAGCACAAACAAATTTATTTACAGCTATTTACAGGATGATTTGATAAAGTAAAACTTCAGATAAATTAAACAATCCAGCAGTCAACAGTCACTAACAGCGTAAATACAAGCCTTACGCGCAATAAACACTGACTGCAAAACAGCTTTCGTATAGCACAGCAACATTAAATCAAAACATTAATAACACAACGTTAACAGCAAACGTAAACACAGCTCACTAATAACAAGCGGGAAAAATAGGAACAGCTCAGGTGTCGTCCTCATCATCTGACAGAGGTTCAAAATTGCGAGGTCCGTCCCAAAATAGCTCTAGTGTTGCTTTACAACAGACGTTAACTTCACTAAACTAAACTTCACCGATACCGCGTAGGCTGGAAATGCTATTAAATTCTGAATTAAAAAAAAATCTTACGCAGAATCTAAAAATGCATAATGATTGAACTACTTTTTAGATAGACAGATATTTTTAACTGAATTTAATTACCAAAAGGTCGAATAAGATATATTTAATCATATTTCGGTAGAAATAAGTATAAGCTAAAAATAGACGTGCTATTAAGAAATATATTTATATTACAAGGCGAAAATAAAATAAATGTAATGGTTGTAGCGACCTTTACAGCAGTGATTGTCGTATCATTTCTAAAAATAGATGTCTCTACCATTCTGCTAAATAGTCGGTGTGTTATGAAATAATCAATAGTGGAAAATGGTCTCAGGTGATTTCAATAATACCTCAGACTGCTAAAGAAACCATCTGATATTATTCAGTTTCGAATGCATTTT
>JAOUZG010044037.1:3244505-3257900 GCA_026289955.1 Argiope argentata | reverse complement strand
CACACACACACACACACACACACACACACACACACACACACACACACTTTTTTTTGTGTGCTACAGCTAGTATCAAGAAAGTTATCACCTGCATAACAGCCTAATGACATACTTCTTCTTCTTTGACTTCTTTGTTTCACATCATTTCACGGCAAGAAAGAAACTTGTCATGTAAAAAAACTACAATTTTTGGACGGAATAATTTTCACGGTAGCATCAAAATTGTTGAAAGTAGATTTAATAATTCTCCCACAGGAGAATAATTTTTCATAGCATCCAAAATTTAATTACTCTTTTGGGGCAATTATAGCGCAGTAAGTTAATTTGATAAGAATCTCTTTTTGCTTTGTTCTTGAAGTTCCATTCTTTTATTTAATTTGTAATTTTTTTAAAAAGGAAAACGTGCATTAACTGGATTAATTTTGAAACCTTAAGAATTCTGAAGGCGTGCCATTAATAAAATGAGAGATATTGTTTTCAGACGTTTTTCAGGTAGAAAAATATATTCTTCTTTTATAACTAGAACTGTATGAAAAATAGTAATTCAGTTTTCAAATTTAATTAAGTTGGAGTTCATAGCGTTTGCATTAAGGAAGATCGATTAAATATTAATAAAAACAAATAATATCCAATAAAAACACAAGTAATTAATTAGGAATAAGACAATACTACACAACTGAAGATAGTTCTTTCTGTTTAAAAACGTTTATTATTTTATTTAAATTGAAATTTTGTCAGGCGGATTTACTGCAAATGTTTAAAGATATAGTAATTTTAAAATTGTAATTTTTTTATTATGCGCGATTTTCTAAGGTAGCATAATTAATCAATTGTTATTTAAATAATATGATTATAAAATTTTATACGTGATCACAAGGTTAAAAAAAATTTTATCTATCAAAATGAAGCGCAGGTTAAAGTAATTTTGAAATTAAATTAAATAATAATGAAGAGAATTTATAACCACGAGACTTTAATATATCAGAATATATAGAAACTATAAAACTGCTTTGCTATAAGTTAATGAAATAAATAATATTTAACAGGAAAATTTTTTTTAAATATTGTTTTTGAAATAAGTAGAAATTAGAAAAAAAATCAATTTCTATTATTAATAAGTGTTTAATTTAGGCACGAATTTGTGCATTTTTATATTTTATGTGTCATTTCTAAGTTGGACGAGTGTTTGACTTTTACGTTTAAAATATTTTAAAATGTTTTGTAAATTTATTGTATGTGAAATTTAAATGGAGATGATTTCTGATTTTTATCATTTTTATTTATTATCATTCTTAAAGTTTTTTTTATATATTTTTTTAAAAAAAATAGGTTAAATTGACACTGGGAATTATTTCTCCATTGTTAACTTATTTCTTTAATTATTATACTTTTTTTTAAAAAAAAAATTCTTCCTTTACTTTCCTATTTTTTTTAAAAAAAGTTATCGTTTGACTTTTAACCTAGAATATATGTCATTACCATGGAAGTTAAGGTGGAAAAAGATGGAAAATTAACGTTCAGTGTATGTGGAATGTATAAGTAATCATGCTTTAATTATTCAAAATTAATTATTGAAATTGGAAATTATTCAATTGGAATTGCTTTAATTATTCAAATTGGAAAAAATTCAATTGTTAGAAGAAAAACCTATTATGGATTACATATCAAATTTATTTTTCAACAGAAAGGAATAAAAACATTAGAAATGAATTAACAAAATAAAGATCGAGTTACTGAGCTGCAAAAATAATTATCTAAATCGATTTTTTGTAATTTATAAAACTATATGTGAAATGAACAAGACTTTTCACTTTGTTTTATCCAAAATGTAACTTCCTACCGAATTTCTAATTCATCAACTCGTTTAATTTATGCATTAAGGTCACTAACTTTGAGATGAACTCGGGAACATCATATTAAATTCCAGCTAATTTGGGTTAATTCAATTAGACTTCTTCCACCATGAAAAATTTGGAAGAAACTGGAGCCCTCAAAACCATGTTTAATAATTTTTTTAAATAATTAGTGCAGTTGGATATTCATTAACTAACGCTATAGAGGAATAAATGGTTTTGTTAGACTGGGCTCTGTTTTTTATTTAATGAAGACTTATGAAGCTAGAGGAAGTTTGGATGATATCCAAAATCTAAAGCAGTAGAGACTGAAAAAAAAATATCTGCCTTATGGAGAAAAATTATTCCTCTACCAGAATTTTTCTTCTTCTTCGTATTCGCGTGTAGTGAGTAACGCCGGTAATGCACTTAAACTTTCTGTCGGTTGTATTTGGGAAAGGTTTTATTTATAGCTGCGGCTACAAAAGAATTCTTACGCTTATGGATACTTCAGGAGTCCATTGGTTGCATGATTGGTTTTGAATTGGATGTATATCCCAGGTCGTGTATCTGAATGACCTAGTTGTTTTATGAATGGATCATTTTCATTTTTTTGTCTGAATATACTACTACTTATATTGATATTAATAATCAATACTGGGCGTTTTACATTTTTTGAAGTAAAGAAAGAGTATTAAATTCAAATTCTAGCAAGAGCAGAGCAAAGGTGGTATTAAATTATGTGGGATTTTAATAGTAACATATGTTTATTTCATTCTAGTGTATTCAAAATATATAAAGAAAAAGTGTTGTAATTGACAAAAAAAGTCGAACCCGATTTTGACGAATTTTATTTGCACCAGAACTCTCTGAATCCAATATGTATTTGTAATGATATTTTAAAATTTAATCTAATCATATTTAATTTCTTAAATGTTACCTTAATTCAACCCATAACAAAGTCATTCTAAAATATTATCTCATTTCCTGATCTCATTCCCTTTTTTCTATTTAATGAAATCAACTGAAACTTTGTAAAAATGCTGTATTTAATTTGGAACCAAAACGAGATATTTAAAAGTATAATGACTCAAATACATAAATTTTAACCGTGATAATTGTAGTTTTCAATTTGTTGGGAAAAAAGTCTTCAGAATTCTTTTTTTATATTGTCGTATTAAGTGAATAACGGAACGGTATTCATAAAAAATTAATATTTTATTATAAATAACTAAAACTAATATTTTATTGAAACTAGTTTAGACGAAAGCATAACGCTCTAACGACATGAATTTTGGTATATTTATTTATTTAAGTGTTGTGATCGAATTTTTAATAAGAAAATAATGATTTTAATTGTTTATAAAAGAATGTGGAACTTTAATGGATTTACGTTTCACGTACTTACTATTGGGACCAATTTAATGAAGTATTTTGTTTTATTTATTTTCGAAAAATATATAGAAAACTTTCACGCTTATTCTAAATATCTAAGGCCAAAACAGTAGTAATTTGAAAAAACTTTAATATATCAGTTTCATAAGGAGTTAGAATTCACCAGTCTTATTACAGATGAAAAATTACGATAAATATTGTCGATTGCATCCTTAAATCTGTTACTAGCAGTTTAGTTATATTGACGTCCTGTTTCTTTAAAGCAACACTAGTATTATTGGGGTAGGGATCTCGTAATTATAAATTGCCGTCAGATGACGAGGACTACATCTGGGCAGGTGCTATCGGCCCCTATCCAAGCTTTCACAACACACCAATGGAAAGATGGTTGATTTCGATGGATTTAACATGTACCTGGCACTCTCATACGATGGATTTTCGATGGGACCAAGTCTTGAACCTGAAACTCTTCGGAAGCTTAGCGGAGACCTTACCACGAGGATATCCAAGCTTTCACAATATACAAGTGGGAGGGTATGTGGTTTCGATGGATACCAGACACTCTCATACGATGTATTTTCGATGGAACCTAGACTTGAACCTGAAACTCCCTGGACCCATAGAGGAGACCTTAAAACGAGGATATCCAAGCTTTCACAACACACCAGTGGGAGGACGGTTGGTTTCGATGAATTTAACGTGCACCAGACACTCTTACACGATGGCTTTTCGATGGAACCTAGACTTGAAACTGAAACTATCCGGAGACGTAGCAGGGACCTTAAAACGAGGATATCCAAGCTTTCACAACACACCAGTGGGATGACATTTGGTTTTGATGGATTTAACGTGCACCAGACACTCTTACACGATGATTTTTCGATGGAACCTAGTCTTGAACCTGAAACTCTCTGGACCTATAGCGGAGACCTTAAAACGAGGATATCCAAGCTTTCACAACGCATCAGTTGGAGGATGGTTGGTTTCGATGAATTTAACGTGCAACAGACACTCTTACACGATGATTTTTCGATGGAACCTAGACTTGAAACTGAAACTCTCCGGAGACGTAGCGGGGACCTTAAAACGAGGATATCCAAGCTCCCACACCACACCAGTGGAAGGACGGTTGGTTTCGATGGATTTAACGAGCACCTGGCACTCTCATGGTTTTTCGAGGGAACCTAGTTTTGAACCTGAAACTCTTCGGAGACGTAGCGGGGACCTTAAAACGAGGATATCCAAGCTTTCACACCACACCAGTGGGAGGACGGTTAGTTTAAATCAATTTAACGTTCATCAGACACTCTTACACGATGTTTTTTCGATGGAACCTAGTCTTGTACCTAAACCTGAACCTGAAACTCCCCGGAGCCGTAACGGAGACCACTGCAGCTCTATGTTGGTAGTTGAAATTACTCATCGCGAATCTGGGTAATTTTTCGTACATCTTGATTGATATTCTTTTAATTATTTCCGAAACAGGTTCAATTCGGTTGTCATCAAGAAGTATTTCCAAGAAGTAGATTCCGGATTGCATTATCAATCTTCATCAGATGTTTATTTTGGATAATCTACAACCTCTTACTGTTTGGGATAGAAATGAATCACCACATTTGAGATCATACAAAAAAAAGGAGAAGAAAAGACACAGATCCCATTACCAAATCAACTTCCGGCGAATGGCGTACGCTACAAGTCCTATTCCATTATAATAATCAGAGACGCGAGGTCTTATTTTTTTGCATACACTTTTCATTCGAAGTTACGGTAGGGGAGTGAAGCGTATCTAAGGGAAAACTCATCATCTGAATTCCACGCTCCCGATTCCACCTCTTGCGAAACTAATCTAAGCTTCAAGAGAACGGCGACACCTCGAACGTTTAGCATGGCTGGGTAACCTTAATTGTGACAAACCGCATGGAGTAGAGGAATTGAAATATTTTACTATGCCGTTTGGCGGTTAACTGTTTTTGTTTGCTCGTAATTTGGTCGGATGATTATCCGGTTAAATTTCCTATTGCAGTGCGAATGGACTTTCGACGTTAGAGATTAAGTCATAAAAGTAAAATATGTCTGTTCAATAAGAAATGCGTAAACATTACCCTGTCAACTGCAATCATATATGAATGAATGATTTGTGGGTTTCGGAACCTAAATTAACACTAGAAAGGTGACCTTTAATAAACTAACAAAAATGATAACCACTAGTCTCATAGACGAAATGTATTTAAAATCCATTTTTAAAGCCAAATTAAATAAAAGCATACTACCCGCAGATAATTTCATAGCTCTTGATTTTCAAGTAGGATAAAAATATTATTTATTTATTTTCGAAGCAATCTTCACACGTATGTGCGTGATGTTCTCCGCACATTGCTCTTGAACATAACAAACAAAAACTGCGCATATTTTATGGACAAAATGCACATTTTTTAAAAAACTCCATATAGTTCAAGTTGTTGAATGCTTAAAATCAATTTTAGAAATTCACTTATAATAGTCCTTGTTGATCGGGGCAAAGTTGATATATTAAGACGTTTCTGCATCCATGGAGCAAGAACTTCAATAAAATCTTCATATTCCGATTCATTCTCAGAAGTAGAATTATCTTCCTCAATTCTTTCAATAATTCATGGATAGCTTCTGGCCCACCTTACAAATTTTCTCCGTGAAAACGCTTCGACATCTCCAAACATACACAGAAATACATTTTTAATATTAACCGGACAGATAATCATTCGCCTCTGAGACGCCTATTGTTCTGGATATACTACAAACAGAAATATTTCGGGGAAAAGGAATGCCCTCATCTGTAGTTCCCATGGTCAGATAAAGGTACTGAGTAGAACGCTCCATTTACCGTTATAGGAGAAGAATAATCAACGTTATTTCGTAAGCATTCGTTCAGGAGACAAATGGTTAGCATTCTAGGGTTAAGGTCCATTATCCGTTATAAAATTGGTTCTGTTACTAAGCTTTATCATGAAGCGATATAAGCTGTACACTATTGTGAAGTAAAGTTCGTTATCTCCAACATGAGTTAGAGTTAACATCGCTTTCTGGTAAATAAAAATTAAATTAAATTTCTTAAAAATTTCAAAAAAACCCATGAAATTTCTACAGTCATGTTTCTTTTGTATAAAAAAAGACATAGAATAAAGGGTCTTAAAAGCCTTTCAGAAGTTTCCTTCAAAAAATTTGTTGCATAGAACAATGTGTTTATTAACCTTCTCATTCTTTAGATCCTTTTTGTTCAAGTATCTCAGAATTCGGTAAGCTCGAGTTTTTCGCTCAATAATAAGTTTATTTATTCCCTTTCAAAACCGTAAGCACAACCCAGGTTATTGAAAAAAAAAGAAAGACCTTCGCTTAACTGATTGCTATTAAATAAATAAATATATATTCTTTATGTATTTTTTGAAAATTTCTTTGTTCCTCAAATTCATGTGAGCGTGCGTCTCTAACGAACAAAGCACACGCCACAGCTTTTCAATCTGCAAAATTTAACGAAAAGAGAAGGAATTTGGCAGTGATATCTAGGTGGGCTCCGTCATTTCGTTAAACGGGCATTTGTAGTCTTTCCTTTTTGATAAAGTTAAATGTTATTCTGTAACAAACTTTTTATCCAAATTATCCCCTGAATCTATATCTTTGGCTCAATGTAAGTCCGAAAAAACAATAGCAATAATTATTCAAGATTTTCAGTTTATGTGTGACAAAAGGTAGTAAATTGTCACAATTACTTTTTTAGTATAAAAAAGTTTTAAAAAATCAATCCTTGAATAAATATCTCTAGTCTTAATATTTCCAAATAAATGTGAAACAAATGTACCGATACAATTTTGCTCTTATCCTTCTGCTCATTTGAAAAAGAATCCTATTCTCTCTATAAAGCCTTCATCATCATTTTTCATCTCTTAGAGAAACGGTTTTTCTGACAAATTATGAATTCCTTCCAATATTAACTGTTTATTAATCACGGTAATATTTTAATAGTGCTTCTTGATTTATAAAATATAAAAAGTTTATCCATCATCTCTTAGTCTTGATTTATAAAATATAAAAAGCGTATCCCTCATCTCTTAGTCTTGATTTTTAAAATATAAAAAGCTTATCCATCATCTCTGAGTCTCGATTTATAAAATATAAAAAGCTTATACATCATCTCTGTGTCTTGATTTATAAAATATAAAAAAAGCTTATCCATCATCTATGATTATCATCCAGCATGTGACATGTAATAAAAGCAGTTTTATGAAGAATAATATATCCTATTATGTAATGATGAGTTTCATGAAGCTCGCTAAAACACATTTGAGATAAATTTCATAAGTAAATGAATGCGTAATAATATCCTAAATATTCACCAAAAATGGCTTTTAAAAATTGTATATTAAAGTTGTTAAATTACGATTAATACTGCCGAAAAGTTTCATTCCTTGTTATTCAACTAATTTCCAATTAAAAAGCGTAGAGATAATCATTGAATTAGAAAATAATTATCATTTTAATTAATGTAAAACTATTACCGGTTTTTGTGAGAACGTTTAAATACTACAGGAAATAAATATTAAGTATAATAAGGATAAGTATTATAAGCAATAAGTATAATAAGGAATAAGCTCGTAATAAGGATTCAGCTATATTGTAATATTGTACAAAACATACCATCAACAATAATTCATTTTCATATAAAGATCAGCATCATTTAATAAAATATAAACTTACAGAGAAGCTATGAAAAACAGACACATCAGATTTCTTTTTATATTGAATAAATAAATTCCCATCAAAATAAATATATTTTATAATCCAATTGATATTTTAAAGTAATAGAACTTTTATTGAGGACTAATAAAATTTTAAACTAAAATTTAA
The DNA here is from genome assembly GCA_026289955.1 of Argiope argentata. NCBI lineage: Eukaryota > Metazoa > Arthropoda > Arachnida > Araneae > Araneidae > Argiope > Argiope argentata. Next base: position 3,249,792 of record JAOUZG010044037.1, on the reverse strand, counting down.
AAAATTAGATTTTTGCTAGATTTTTAAGTCAACATCGCACTTTGAAACATGCTATTATTTTATGTTTTTAATATGATTCTAAAATTTATTTGTTTTAGTTGCGTTAAATAACGTTCTTATTAAAATGAATTATATTTAAAGTAAAATGATTAAAAAAATTCCAGTGCATATTTACATTTAATACAGAGCTTAGATTTTATACAAGATTTAAAATACCTATTTTAAAACAAACATTTCTTTTTAAAATCCTTTATCTTAAAACTTTGGAAATCAAGTCTGGAAATTACTATTGGGTGAAAATATTGGTAAAGAAAATTCAAAAATGTCAAAAAAAGTTCATTAAAAACAATGTTCAATATATAATTGAATTATATTTATAAACTATGAGATAAATTCAACCAGCGATATTTACTATTGTGGTATTAACAAACAAAGTACAGAGGGGACTTTTTATTTTATATATTAATATAAACTAATAAAATTCATAAGCAGTTAAAAAATAAAGGAGATTATTTTTATAAAATTTAGGTTTCATGTCCTAAGTTCGTTACTTTATAGAAAATTCGTTTCCAAGGATGGTAATTTAAATAAAGGAATTGGTTGTAAAAATAGACAGTACCAAATATAATATAACTGATTTGTTTTCTAATAAGAACATTAAGAATTATTTCTTGTCATATAAAATTTAAAACAGCAGAAATTTCTTAAACTAGATAGGAAACAGTTTTTTTTTTTAATTTGATTCCAACTCATTGGAATAATATGAATAAAATTATTTACACAATCTATTTGAAAAAAGAAAGACAAACTTTCTCACTAATTTATTTTACAAATACAATAATATGAACACGAGGCAAAAAAAAATTACTAAAGATATCTGAGCACTACTGCAACAGAACTATTGTACTCCGTAATTTATTACAAGAAAAACAATGATACCTTAATATAAACATCACCCATCTTACACACACAGAAAAAAAGATAAAAATGAATAAATAAATAAAACAGAGATGTAAACAATAGTTCAACTTACCGCCAGAGAGAATTTTAGGACCCGAAAAAAGCACCAAGATATCACAGTCCTCGAGCGAAGCAACACAAAATTTTGGGCGTCTACCTTTTTTAGTGTTCTTTGGAATTAAAGAGGGAGATCCCTATTCGTGGTCTTTTACCACTGGCTCTGTCCACTACATAAAACCGAACTGAAGACTTCACTTTCACTGGTTAGATACTGGCCTACAATGCAACCGGCTGGATTTCTTCCCATGTAGCAGATCTGCTGTGACCTCGTTCGCTTTAACTGCAACGGCGCTGAATAATTGAAGAAGCCGTTTTTCCCGTCATGCACCTCGAGTGCCGATCCACCAATGAGAGGAAGGCAACTTTAAAGGAGGGAGCCAGCTCATTCACAAAAATTGCTTTGCGCGTTTTCGCGAATTTTATTGAATAAGTTATGATGCTACCTAGAGATAATGACGAATAACGGCTGTTAAGTAGATTAAATTAATGTTCGTGGCTTAAACTAGTAGTAACTCTTTATGTTAATCCTTTCAGATCTGTTAAAATCTGTTCCGGTTCATTTAATTACCTGTCGGTCGTGGGCGTAAAGTTCATAAGATTTTAGACGGATTTTGAATAAATAATAATAATTTGCTTGAGAGGGCTCTTTATTTTTTAAAATCTCGCTAATTTTCTAATTAAAATAATATTCATATCTTTAATTTATGAGATATTATTTAATATTCAAACAGTTATTTTATATCATGCTTTTAGATGTCCTTTAATATTTATAGTTTTTTTTAAATATCAAAGTCATTTTTAATTAAAAAGTATTTTATATTAACGAAAACTGGCATACTTTTCCTGTATGCAAAATTTATATAAAGCTTTAGGAGATATCCTTATGGCTTAGTATAAAGTTCTAATATTTATATTTTGATTAATTATTAAATAAAATATTTCATTGGGATAGTATCTTTCTCTAGCCTGTTAAATTCAAACACAACTTTTTTTGTAGCAATTTTAGATTTGAAGTAGTTTATCAATATCCATTTCAAGTTTAATCTGTATGATTTTAACAATAGAAAAATTAGTTTGAAACATAAAGATATTGGGATTATTAAAACTTTTAATGTTTTCTTGTATTAAAAATTATTTTTACTTCAGGAAGAGCTTTGAATATAAAAAAAGGCCTTAATTCCTATTAAAAGTATTTGGAGTGGTTCCTAGAAAGTAGTGGCCTGGTGATAAGATCTCGGCTCGTGACCCGTAGCGTTTCAGGTTCCACAGAAGAGCCATCTTGTAAGGGGGGGTGTTGCACGTGAAATCTGTCAGGCCAATGTCTTCTCGCTGGTGTGGTGTACAAAGGGGGGTGCCAACTCATTGTAGTTCTCGTCATCTGACCGCGGTTCAAAATAACGACTTCCATCTCAAAATATCCCTTATTTGCTTAACAACGGGGTGTTACTATCATTAAACTAAAATAAACTTGGATTGGTCATTCATAAAGTAGTTTTTTTCTTTCTTTTGTGATTAAAATCTATTGTAGGTAATTTGATTTGATTTTAAAATGAACATTTAAATATCAAAATTACAAAATTATCCCTTCAAAAATTACTTTTGATGTAATTAAGTTTTGATTATAGTAATTCATTTATTTCCAAGTGTTACTTCAATTTGATTATTACTTATAGATTTTTTTCTAAAAAAAAAGAGATAGTTTTGATAGGTTATCTCTTCAATAAAATTACGTTTAATGATAGTAAGTAATTTACTAACAAGCATTATTTCTAATGATTATTACTTATAGATTTAAAAAAAAACAATTTTGATAATTTGTGACAATTTATCAAAATTATTCGTTATATTGATAATTATTCAGTCAATCTGTGATATTTTAGTTGTATAATCAGCACAATTACATATATCATCTAGCTAAAATCCCACTTTTAGTATACAATAAAAATATTACTTTTGCTTCAAAAATGCTAATAATATCACGCGGAGTAATATCAGATGCATAGAGGATACCAAAATTATTATCTCTCGTCATTTGATGAACTACGAATCCAGAAGGTAACAGCAGCTCTAATTAACTGCGGTTTTCTTTAAGAATGAAATATTTAAAAATAAATGAAAATACAATAAAGCGCCATTTGTACGCCTTTCAAAATATTAACATAAAACAGCATATAAAAACAAGCATTTATGAATTTTAATAAACAACTCCGATTATAATCAACTTATTGCAATTATTGTAATTTAAAAATATTATTTTAAAATTTTTCAGATAATACTAATTTATCACTGGATGATATTTTGAAAATAAAAATTAAATTATAAAGATAATTATTTATCATAAAATTTGGAGAATCCTACTTTTATTACATAACTGTTTTAATATAAATTATGCGCAAGCACATCGTCATTTAATTAAAAACAGTTTAAATCATCGTCTCATATACTAATTTATTTGTAAATATTAAAAATCGAATTAATTGATTAGTTTAGTACAATTTGCCTTAGTATCACATTATACTGCAGAATGTAGACAACATCTTACAACATAGTACCATATTATAATATTGGAAATCCAAAAATATATCATAATATCCTGTTTCATTCTGCGTCTCAAATGCATGGTAACGTACAATATTTGTAACGTCGCATAATATTATACAATATGGTATAATACTGTAATGCATAGATCAATATCGTACAGTAAAATACAAAGCAATGCTACCTGGAAAATTTGATATCATTTCTTCGTGCCCATTATATTAACTAATTATTTCTTTATATAATTATTTCAACGAAAATAGCACATTTTCTTTCTTTATCTTTTAACTTATTATAGTTATTTAAGAAAACTATTAAAATAATTTTATCAAATAATTATGCTTTACTCCCAACATTTATACGGATATTTATTTGTCTGAATTAGGAAAATTAAATTTCAAACCCATTAATTTACATAGAATAGACATTACATTAAACAAAACGAGGAAAATATCATGTACATAAGTACGAATCTTGCAGCATTTCACTTATTCGATGACGATACAGTCTGACCTCGTCTTTATATTATTATATTGTTTATACCATTATATTATTGTAATTAATTATTTCTTTTATATAATTATTTCAACGTAATTAACAAATTTTCTTTCTTTATCTTTTAATTTATTATAGTTATTTAAGAAAACTATTAAAATAATTTTATCAAATAATTATATTTTACTCCCAACATTTATATGGATATTTAATTGTCTGAATTTAGAAAATTAAATTTCAAACCCATTAATTTACATATAATAGACATACATTAGACAAAACGAGGAAAATATCATGTACATAAGTACGAATCTTGCAGCATTTCACTTATTCGATGACGATATAGTCTGACCTCGTCTTTATATTATTATATTGTTTATACCATTATATTATTTTAATTAATTATTTCTTTTATATAATTATTTCAAAGAAAATGACAAATTTTCTTTCTTTACTCCTTTAATTATTTTTCATTATTTAAGAAAACCTTTAAAATAAGTTTTTCAAACAATCATTTTTTACTCCTAACTAATGCTAGACATCTATTTGGTTAAATGTTGAAAATTAATTTTCAAACACATTAATTTACACAGAATAGACATTACATAAAACAAAACGAGGAAAATATCATGCACATAAGTACCAATCTTGAAGAATTTCACCCATTCAACGGCGACGCATTCTGGCTTTGTCCTTTTCAATGACAAAAACTCAAGACTCACAGCATGTGATTGTCTCGCTAAAATTATTTCTACGCTCGAATCATGAACTGATCTAACAATCAAGATCCTGGGGTTTCACGGCGAGAGTCGCCTTGTTTATTGTAGCGTTTCAATGTCAGGAGGGTATTGTTCTACAGCGAAACGCGTTTTGCTTAACAGGTTTGCCTGCGTGAAGCTGTCCAATTAAAATGAAAAAGTCTTCCATACACAGTGGTTTTAATCATTAGTGGTATAATTATTTCCTCTACTTATAACTCACTTCCAAGTGGATAGGGACAGTTGAGAATTTCTTCTGCGGTGCAATTTCGGCTCTAGAGGACAGTGACTGGCATTGAAACTTGAGATGGGAAATGTCAGTGAAAAATTATAGATAAACATTATTTTCCAAATCTGAAGAGATGCATGGTTTATAAAATGTTATTTATCTTAATTTTCACGAAACACAGAGTTCAGATTTTGTGTATCTACAATGTAGATACATAAAATAATGTTTCTACAATGCATAATAATGA
>JAOUZG010044037.1:3223884-3236287 GCA_026289955.1 Argiope argentata | reverse complement strand
TATATATATATATATATATATATATATATAATGTAAACAATAAGAGTTTCTTCAAACAAAATTACTACTCACTAGCAGATTTGTATTGAATAACTAATTAATTAATTTTCAGTGAGTCATTTTTATGAATGTTGAAATAATCAATTTTCAGTTAGTTATTTTATTGAATACCAAAGTATTTAATTTCAAGTGAGTCATTTTATAGAATATCAAACTAAATAATTTTCATTGAATCGTTTTATTCAGTATTGGAATAATTATTTTTCAGTCAGTCTTTTTATTGAATATCAGAATAACTATTTTTCAGTGAGTCATTCTATTGAATATCTAATTAATTAATTTTCAGTGAGTCTTTTTATTGAATATTGGAATATTTATTTTTCAGTGAGTCATTTTATTGTAGAACATTTAATTCTATTAAGTCGTATTTTTATTGTTTTCAAATAAATTATTAGATTCAAATACAAAAACAAATCACAAAACTCAAAACAATACTCTCATTCCATTTTAACAATCTCGATCATTAATATTTACTCTAAAGATTCTACATTCGAAATTCCCGCCATCATATGAAATAAGAAATGAAACAATATTTCAAACATTTTTCACAAAACAAGATATTGGGAATTTTAGCATAAAAGCGAATAAAAGTCGCAAAAAATTGATATCTGCCGATTTCATCATATTTCGACGAACCAGACTTAAGCTTCTTTTTATCTAAAAATAGAAACTGACTGAAGAATGTACTTTTCTCAAGTTTAAAATGAGGTCTCAAATGAAGCGAAGCAGCAGTCTTTCCAAAAAGTATGATTTCGTTTTTTGCCGTTCTACATAACTGCCTGCTTGCTTTCTATTTCCGTCGACTGGTATTGATACATCCTCCTGATTTATTGAGGTAATCAGGCAAAGAAGCCTGAAAAGAAGATTGGACCATTTGTAGCAAGTGGCTTCAAACAGATGATTGGACTTTTCTGCTGCTCATTTTGCAGAAACTGAATTTTGAAATAAATGCCTTTTCACTGAATATTGAGAGGAATCACTTTATATTTATCTTGCTTTTCTAATGTCAATTGTTCAATTGTTATTTTATAACAACCTCTAGATATATATGTTTAAAGTTTTAGATATTATAGCTTAATCTTAAATAAAAACATGAGGCATAAATATCATTAAAATTACGATTCACTTAAAATTGCGATTAATTTTTGTTAAGAAAGGCATCATTATTATCAGAAGTGTAAACGTGACATGTTCACGTTTTAAAAAAGTAAAGCACACCAATATAATAAAAAAATTATGGAAATGACACGTTAATAATTCAACAAAAAGGGACACATGATTCAGATTTTATATATATATATATATATATATATATATATATATATATATATGCGCTATAATTTAGAAAAAATGATAAACATCCCTATAAAAATAGCGCTAATAAGTTAATGTTTTGACAAAACAAGACGAATATTATGATTTAAAATATAAACGTAATATATTAACATTTTAGTAAAATTAGATGCAGCATTATGATTAAAAATATAAACGTAATATATTAACATTTTAGCAAAATTAGATGCAGCATTATGGTTAAAAATATACACGTAATATATTAACATTACAGCAAAATGGGACGCATCATTAGGATTAAAAATACAAACGTAATATATTAAGATTTTAGCAAAATGAGACGCATCATTATGATTAAAAATATACACGTAATAACAATATAGCAAAATGAGACGCATCATTATGATTAAAAATACAAACGTAATATATTAAGATTTCAGCAAAATGAGATGCATCATTATGGCTAAAAATATACACGTAATATATTAACATTTTAGCAAAATGAGACGCATCATTATGGTAAAAAATATAAACGTAATGTATTAACATTTTAGCAAAATAAGACGCATCATTATGATTAAAAATACAAACGTAATGTATTAACATTTTAGCAAAATGAGACGCATCATTATGATTAAAATTATAAAAGTAATATATTAACATTTTAGCAAAATGAGACGCATTATTATGAATAAAAATATAAAAGTAATATATTAACATTTTAGCAAAATGAGACGCATCATTATGATAAAAAGTATAAATGTAATATATTAACATTTTAGCGAAATGAAACTAATCATTATGATCAAAAAGTATAGATGTGGCATGTTACAATTTGGCAAAATGATGCGCATTATCATAATGAAAAAAAAATTAATCCGATATGTCAATGCTTTTTCAAAAAAGCCTCCCAAAAATATAATTAAAAATATAAACGCAACATGTTAACACTTAAGTAAAATTAGAATAATGGTTATGATCAAAAATATAGATATGACATGTTACAATTTAGCAAAATGAGACGCATTACTGTAATGAAAAATATATAGCCGGCATGTTGATGCTTTGACAAAAAAAAAAAAAAAAACCGCATCATTATGATTAAAATAAAAAGGTATCTTTATTAATATTTTAACAAAACTAAACCCACCATTATGATAAAAATTATAGAAGTGATATGTTAATAATTTAACAAAAAGAGACACATAATGGTGACTGAAAATATAGGTGGGGCAAGTTATCATTTTCGAAAAGCTGCGCATCTGTTATGATCAAATATACAGATGCGTTATGTTACGAATTTAAAAGGGAGAGATAAATCTTTATGATTAAATACATAAACTTAATATATTACTATATTAACAAAAAAGAAGACATCGTTTTAAATTACAGTATATTCTCATTAAACAGAGAACATGTGTTCAGACTAATAGAAGATCGTGCTTTATGAAATATGCTTATCGAATGAATTTATGCGAGCTTAAACAAAATCTCTAAATTGTGATATAGACTTTAAAATGAGAAGCTGCCTTTTCTTTACTTGTATTATAAATAGGATGTATCGTATTTCAATGCATCAATCTTGAGTTTCCATTAACAACAAATTTACGTCTGCTTAAGCAGTATCAAGGAAATTTTAGGACGGGCCTCATAATTTCGAATCGTAGTCAGATGATGAGAGCAATGACTGAAGCGGCACCTTCTTTTTAAAATCTAAGTTATAATAATGAGATTAGGCCTGGGGAATTTAAGGTGCAACTAGCGTTCGATTTTTGGAGGTATAGTTCCCAAACTCAGTGCTGAAATTTTGCCACCAGACAATCGTGGCTTTCAATTAACATACATATATAACACAACAAATATTAACAGTTGTTTGCTTCAGAGGAAATGTTTATATGTTTATAGTCTCCTTAAAGAAATTATGAATTTCAAAATAAAACTATGACTTCTTAAATTCAACTTTCCATATTACTATTATTTCAATGAAATGTAGATAATTGTTAAATCTTGAACTCAAACCTTCGTTGAAACGATCGCTGACAGTAAAATGGATGATTAATGATTAAAATATTCAATTTCATTTTATCAAAGAAAATATTTGAAAAAAAAACAAGGCTTTTTGCATCAAACATGACTGAAATTAACTGAATCATATAATGTATAATACATTTGGATAATAGTACAATATTCATTTTCAATCTGCTGTAGTGTATTACTTCTCTATTTTTCCAAATAAGCAATTGAATTCTGAAATAACCTTTTTATAGAAGGCAAAGAAATAAATAAGAGTTAGCTTTTATTTTGAAAATGATGGTAACAAAATAGGACAACAAATCTTCGAATATTGTATCATATTGATAGTTACTTTTCCGAGAAGATATTATTTGAGTCTCTATAGCTGCTATACTTGAAGGCCATTGTGTTGCTTGTTTATGTAAGATTTCAAGGTGACATTTGAATTGATGCATCAATATTCACTCTGTTGGAAAAATTTAATGATTCTAGAAATGTAATTACTAGTATGATGTCATGTTGTTATTCCTCAGATTAATCGGGAGCTTAATTGTTGAATTTTTTTCACAAGCATGTTTTTCTACCAAATAAATTAATTAAATCAACATTAATAAAGTCAATTGTTATAGATAATGAGATACAAATTATGTTAAATTATGTTAAAATTTCAAATTATGTTAAATGTGCGACAGAAGTATTTATTCATAAGATATATTTATATATATATATAAAGAAAGACCAAGTAAATTGCGATTGTTTTCCTCATGAACATATCAGGAATTCCCACCCCCCACGCTAATAAGGTTACGCTTAGAATGTTTTCAACCGATTATTTAAAACGATTCTGTTTATTTTCTTAGAACTAAAATAAAACCTAATAAAGGAAAAAATCATAAATTTCTAATCTATATTACTCTAACTGGCGTAGAAAATCTCACACATTTGTGTTGCCCCAATTGGCTTTGGAAATTCAAGCATGCGCAGTGTGTTCTGATTTATTTTCAACATATGGAGACTTGATTTTGTTTTGACCAGACATAACTTTTTGATAAATTATTTATATTAATTTCAATTGTCTAATGAAAAGTAACTTAATTATTATTTTATGTTTACTAAGTAGAAATTGACTTAATTTTTTATATTACTTTTTCTTATCTATGATAATCTTGCAGATAGATAAAAAATCAAACTACACAAACAAAAAACAACAACTCATAGAGATGCATATAATTTAAGTTGATAATTTCAAAGCATTTAAATTAAGATTTTTTTTTTCAGTTTACAATGGAATCAAGAATCTCTAAAATATCTTCAGTAAGAGAAAGTTTTGACTCAATGCTGAAATTTGGAGATTTATCAAAATTTTGATGCCAAATTTTTAGGATATTTTCTATGCAATTGAAAAAGCAAGAGAAAAAAGGTAGATTTTGCATTCACTTCAGAAATATGAAAATGAGATAAATAGATTGTAAAACCCTAGAAGTGCTAACATATCTTTAAAAATCATTAAAGAATCAAGAATTACAAAGCCAATCGATGTCAAGAATAGACCTGAAAGTCATATAAATGTTTCAAAACTGTCTTCATGTTAATGATATTTTCTCTGCTCTTTTTTCAGGCCTTAAATTGTCTAGATTTTAACCAAATATGCTTATTTTATAAATTTCTTAGTAATACCAAATTTTTTTACAATACTTTAATTTGCTTGTTATTTCCATACATGTCATTTCAGTAAAACAATAAAAACGTTATGGTGAATTATTTATCATTGCGAGCTTAAAATATTGTTTCTTTTCTGCATAGGAAAATCAACAAATAAAACATCGATTTAAACTTTGTTATGAGCAGTAACTTAATGAAAACAAAGCGAGAATTGTATCTTTGAGGCAGCGTTACTTTATCTGAGTTTTTGTAGTTGTCTAGGCGTTTTTCACAATTAATATTTTTGTTTTTTAGTTCAAAAGCGTACATTTTTCTCCTTTAATCAATCTCCTTTTATTATTTTAACTTTTAAATTTTATTTCCAGGTTTTTTATATCTAGGTGGGCTAATAATAATTTTGAGGTCAATTTTCATCTATAATAAATCTAAGTTTCGATTCCTGGATTCATATATACAATTTTTTATTAACAAATGTCAATAGGCATTCAGTAACACTAAGTTATAACAAATATGAAACAGCATTTCATATTATCATGTTAGAACATGATGTTATTTTGGGAATGAGGAGGAAAAAATCCGTAGGCGAAAAAAAAAAACCGTAGGCGAAAAATTGAAATGTTATTATCTGCGCGAGAATCTCAAAAAAATCAGCTTTTAATAACGCGTTGCCATCGCATTTACAAGAACTCTGATTTTTTAAAAAAGTTAATGACTACAGCAAATAAAACCTAGAAAAATGTCATTTTACTCAATAATTATATGAAATATAATTATTGTTTAGTAATTATATGAATAATTATATGAAATGAAATAAATAGGAAATTCGGTTTTTTAAAATCAATAAATACAAGATAATTTTTTGACCGTTTGCAATACCAAAGTGACTCATTCAACGAAACAATGAAAATGAATAAAAATATAATTCAACTTGCACGAGCACGTGGTGCTTGGCCATTCAAGTTCCCACAAGATACATTGAAATATGCATAGCATCTTTCATTTAAGTCTTTTTTTGATATGAGAATTGACACTCTTATATCCTGAAACTGAACGTGAAAACACACAGGAAAAAGATTGATTTAAAAGCGATCATGACAGCTGATATGATATTCTTTACAAATAAGACACCCTAAGTATCACTGACGCAAAGACTTCAGACTCTGATGAAGTATTTTTCAGCAGAAACTTTCTTTTTTTAAAAAAAGGAGATGGAATGTGGATACAATGTTTACTGTGCGAAGAAAGAGCTAATGCAGAATGTAGTAGAAATAACCTTTATAGTTTCATGTGAAAATCGGAGCATTCTCTATTTTTCCTTTATAAAGACAAATTAATCAGCTTTAATATTTTTTGTATAAATATTTCTTAAACTAAGCTTATCATGTTGCGCTAAATTATATTTCTATTAATGAAGCACTTTGTATCATTTTTTCCCTTTTTGTCCATTTCTATTAAAGATTTTAAGAACTTTTTTAAGTCTAAAAAAAGTGTATTTTTAAATATTTTTTTAAAGATAGAACAATTTAGAAGTAATACTTTAGTTCAAGTTTAAAAACTGTTACTAGTATTTAGTGTATAGTTCATTCAAAAATTATTCATTGAGAATTTTAAATTATCAAAATTTCTAATCATTGTTTGTTTTTTCATATATAAATGTTATGTTCAAAATATTTTCTATTCTCTATATTCCCATTTTTTTAAACTTTGAAACAGACAACGCTTTTACGCTACACTTTAAAAAAAAGATCAATTTTTTGATAAAATGTCAATATATTAAAATAGCAATCTCTCCAATTTTTCAATAGAGAATTATATTAATACCGAAAGTAGTACCTGCTCATTCATTTGAAATAAAAATCAGATTTACTTTAAAACTTGTTTTTTTTAATCTTGTTTCATTACTTTTACTAATTCTATTTTTTAATTCTATTTACAGCAAAAACAAAGTTTTAAGAACAAATTAAGAAAGATAAATACAAAAAAGTTATATAAAAAATAGATGCAGAGATCTGGGAAATCATAGCTCGAAAATCTCAAAATGTGACCATCGCTTAGTGACATTCGACATCTTGATTCAGCAAATCTTATTTTTTTACTTGTTGACCGTTTCACAATTGCCTCAATTGAAAACCATTTTATCTAATAAATAACTTAGTAAATATGAAATATAATTTATAATTAATATGCATAATATAATTTTTCATTAAAAATCCTTTATCCAAAGAAATCACGATTTTCCCTTTTCTAATTCATTTTAATTTTCTAATTCATTCTAATTCATTTTCAGAATTAAAGCTTTCGTCTTTAATCAAAAGTTACAAATAAGTGAAAAAGTAGATAATAAATATCTTTTCACAGGAAATGAGCTTCCAATGACATTAAAGATAGTATTTTTTGGTTAATAGGGTGCCATCGAAAAATTGCCAAAGAAATTTGCCAGAATTTTACAATATTTGGTGACTTTTCGAATTCAGTAGATTTCACTGCTAACTAAAACAAAATTTGTTCAGAAAGAAGAGAAAAATGTATTTTATTTGTCTTTGCACTTATAAAATTTTTATATCGTGACACAAAAAGAAGTTTTAAGTTTTTTTTCTTACTTTCTTTCAAGCGGAAAAGACAAGTAGCTATTTTACGTTACGTTCAGATCAAAGATTTCAGTAATCCCTAGAGATATTTGAGAGAATTGGCGAAAGAACTTGGACTGTAGCTATTTTTTTCTTCCAAAAAAAAAAGCTGACTTCTTTAAATCTTCACAAAACTTTGAGGATTAAAGCCTAATAAAGCAGGCGCAAGTTGCCATAGTTCTTGAAAACATTTCTCAGTTTTTTACACTGGGCAGTTGAAGATACAGGATATCATTACGGCTTTATTCGTTTCAAATTGCTTTAGTTTCAAATTTTGGCACATCGGAGTTTCTCGATTCAATAGAAAAGAAAAACTTGCTGAATAACTGAGTTAGCTTAAGCCTTCAAGATTAATTAAAACATATATTTTCATTGAAATGGACACATCATTGTTCTTATAGAAACCCTCTTCGAATTCAATATTTTAAAATATGATTCATCCATCATAACATTTAAACTACTCATCATCAAATTGGATATTTTTAAATATTCAATGAAAGATTTTCGTTATCAAATCTAATTAATCGTAGTTTAAACTTTGGTTTAAAATACTCATTCACAAGCAAATTATTTATAAAATCTTATCATTGCTTTAATTAATGTGCTACCAAGTAGGATATATCATAATTTGTAAACTAGATAGCGATGCGTAATTAAGTATGCATCGGAGAGTTCATTGGGGTTGTGAGTAGAGGAGATGATGACGTTGTCTTCTGTTGTCGTGTTTGTTTTGTGTGTGAGTGTAGTTATTAAAAAGCATGTTCTAGAATACATTCTTTCTGTTGTTTCCTGCACGGATCCCAATAATCTAAATTCCACCACAAATTTAATTAAAATAAATCTGCTAAAAGCGTAAAAAATTAGATAATTATAAAATAAAATTTTATTACTACTGGATTTTTCTTATTATTTTGCTTTTTCACTGGAAAATATATTAGAAATTTTTAATTCACATCAAAACCTTTTTTAAAACATAGAAAATATATATAAAAATACTTACAAAGTAAAAAATATTTCTTAATTATTTCTTGACAGAAAAACATTCTTAAACAAAAGAAAAAAAAATGGTTCAAGATGGCGATATTTTGACTCATTTCTAATGAATAATATGTCATAAATAAAATCCTTATATGCGTTTAGTAATACATATTCACTTATTAGACAAAACCAAAATATAATAATGTGAGAAAATGATCAATAAACCCATGGATATATTTGTCTTTTAAATAATTATTGATTGTCAAATACATTTCATAAATCTAGAATATCTTTTACACTACGATAAAATACTCATCATTTAATTCAATTCAACTTAAACATTACCTTGAATTTATCATTAAATATAGCTCATAATTTTAGGCAGCAATGATTAAATACAATTTATTTTTTAATCATTTTTTAATAAAAAGTGACAAACAAGTACATTACTTACCTTATTTCACATTCAAATAAGTTTTCTATCTCAGTAAAATTCAGAACAATATTTTCACGGAGAAATGTTTCGAGCATTTATATATGTATATGAGGTAAATATATACCCAAAACAGTAGGTTAATTCTAAAAATTAAAGGAAGGAATGAAGTAATATCATTCAAATAAAACCAACTGATAATATGCTAAATCAGGATTTATCCTACAGAAGATCAATAAAGAAGAAATAATTGTTTTTGTTATCATAAAGAGAATAATCAAAATTAAATTCCTTATATATTCAAAAGTCAAATATTCCTTTGTTTTCACTAGGTTATGAATTTCAGAGAACATCGTATAATTAATAAATATTATTTAAATAGAAAATAGAATCTGTAAATTCAGGATTTTTAAAAAGGGGTATTGTTCTTTTTATTATCTTCTAATTAATTTCACAGGTAGTAAAGAAAAAGTTGTCCATTTTTATTAGTATGAAAATATTAAATAAAAGCCAGATTTTTCAGTTTAATTTGGTAATTAAAATATTTCCTGGATATGTTTTTCAAGTCAGAGGCTGAGTTACTTCATAAAAAATTGTTGAGAAAACGGTACAGTAATTTTTAAAGCATTAAGTTTTACGGCATCATTAACTCCCTCATAAAATTCGGGATTTTAAAAAATATGAAAATAATAATAGGTAAATAATATTTCCACTTTGGATTGGTTATGTTTAGTTGAGATTTTCATGTAACTGCCGCTTGTACCAGATAGTAAAATTATATCAGAATCCTAAATAGTGATATGCAACATTTCTTTTGATTAAAGAATTAATTCTCTCACATTAGTGGCTAAAGAAGTAGAATTAAGAGTATTTGATGTATTTCGGTGTTTTACACATTTTAAATATCATTACGAATACAATATCTTATTGTGGTGTAGATTGGTCAATCAGATGACATTACTGTAGAACTTGCAAAATATGAGCTAAAATTATAAAAATAAAGTTACAATTTATCCCAAAAATTCCATTTAAGGTCATCTGAGTTCAGAACATCGCGAGAAAACGAAATTTTTTCACAAAAATCATTTTTAAGTCTATAAAAATGAATCAATTATGTATACTAATCTTAGTAAATAGTTTATAGATAAACAATACTTACCTCCAATTAAAAATAGTATTTGTAATTTAAAATCTTTTTATTATATTTAAAATGATGATCCCAATAAAATAGTTTTAATATGCAAATGATGTACTGGAATTTTAAGGGAATTATTTTGCAATAAAAATTCAAAATAAACTATATAATTCACATTTTAAAGCGTTTTTTAATAAAATGCATTATACAATAGTATATTCTTCAAATAAATTAAAAGGTTTAAATAATTTCTTGGTTTCGATGTATTTGTTGTTTCTAATTAATGGCACTTGCCATGGACAAGCTCTTTGACGTATCAACGATGTGAAGTCGAGGGTGCTTCTCTTGTTTTAAATAGCGCTAACAAGGGTCAAGAGTACGTCATAGCCATTCACACCTCAGCTTTGCTTGCAAAGCCCTCTTTTACAGAAGGGCACATTCACATATCTCATAGATAAAATAGATTAAGATCAACCATGCCCGAACCGGGACTCGAATCGAATCCAGGACATCCAAATCACGGGGAAGACATGTTACCACTATGCCAGGACATCGGTTTGGGTGTTTTTGGTGTTGTTGTTTCTTATGGCACTTGCCATGGATAAGATAATCAACGATTTAAGCCTAATCAGCGTCTCTTGTTTTGTAGTAGAGCCAACTAGGGCCAAGAGTACGACTTTTGCTACTCACTCTTAACATTCAATTGCACAACCCCTTTTTACAGAGGGACACATTCACACACCTTACAGATAGAACACAGAACTACCAAGGTTGAACCCAGGACGCCCAGATCACTGGGAAGACGCGCTACCACTATGCCGGGACGCCGGCATGGATGGTTTAAATGAATGAAAACAGTTTAGAAATAATAAAAAAAGTTTGTAGTTTTTATTTCTGTTATAACTTCTGTACTAAATTTCCATGTTTATTCACAAATACCAAAACTATAATTTATTTGAAAAACGGACGCTTCCCTTCTTTTAACGGATGTTTTTGAATTTTGGATGAATATTTCAAAACATACTTCTGACCGGAAATAAAAATTTCATTTCCTTACTCCTATAAAACTAAAGGGAGGACGAAAGAAACGATAGGGTGTGGTCAGATATATAAATCAGGACCACCTGGAATGTGGTTCTGATTTCTTAAGCATGAAGAAATTTCTTATGACTCACTTATATTTTAAATAAATATAAAGATTAAAATGAAATCTGCTATGCATATTTCAACGTATCATGTCAAAATATAATTTCTTGAACGGCCAAGCACCAAGTGCTCGCGCAAGTTAAATTATATTTTTTTATTCGTTTTAATCGTTTCATTGAATGAATCATTTTAGTATTGCAAATGATTCAATTTTTTTGTCACATATTGATTGTTTAAAAACATATCACATTTTATATTTCTTTCGTTTCATATAACCACGTGCTCAAAATGACATCTTTATAGGTTTTATTAGCTGTAGTCATTAACTAATTTTTGTAATCAGAGGTTTTTTTAATTTAATGGCAACACGCTATAAAAAGCTGATTTTTTGAGATGCCCGTGCACATAATAAAATTTCAATTTTTCGCCAAAATAATTTTTTTGACGACAAAAATCTCAAAAAATAAATATGTATATATATACTAAGAAGAAGAAAGAAAATTGTATTTCGATCTAGTAATAAAAATGTTCCTCAGACTTTTGTTAATTTTTCACCACCAGGGAAAAGTGCAGTCAACTCCATTGTAATTATTTATCAATAACTTTGTTATCAATAAAATTTTCTACTTTCAAGTCTCTATTATGTCGCCGAAAATTTGTCAATGGACATTTTTCGTGTAACTTCATAATTCTTAACTTTTCTGATATGAATCCTAAATCTTTCCATATTTTTAATTTTTAAATAGAAATTAATATCATACTACATTTATACCATCAAGCAAGTTTAAACGTGATTTGGAACTTGTCTCAGAATAAAGGTAGGAATTTTCTTTATTTTAGTAAAAAATTACCGAAGGTTTGAGTATTATACTTATTTTAGTAAGAAAGGAAGTGTAAGTCTGTGTATATCGGGAAACATTTCAACAGAAACTTTTTCGTATTTGTTGTCCATTTTTATGTTTATGTATATGATCACTAAAGTACGCTAATTTATTTATATGGATATCTAAATCAAGGAACTAGATGTATGAAATTTGGCGCTTGCTTTCTTCATCA
>JAOUZG010044037.1:3198360-3223484 GCA_026289955.1 Argiope argentata | reverse complement strand
TAAATATGATATTTATGCTGAAACTGTTGATGCTGCATCAGATTTTAAACAAAATATGTCCAAAGCAGACTGTCTATTTGTGTATGGTATAATATGAATGTACTAATTCAAAACACAATAAAACAGATAAAGTAAGTTTAATATTAATATAAAGAAACACTACATGATATTTACGATCTTCGAATATCTAAACTATCGATATAATGAATATCAATATCAATATAATATTTTTTTATAAGAATGTTTGCAGTTTTTTTATTTGATAGAATAAGCAACATTTAGTATGTGAATTCAATAAATTACTTTTTAAAACTGACTTTTAAAATTACTGCAGCTTTTAGGCTTAATTTTGATTTATAATTTAAAACTTTCAAATATATTTCTTTTTTAAGGATATTTAAATATATATTTAAATTTAAGATTAACTAAATAAATGTAACCTCCATTACTTGAGATTTTATATAAAAATTATTTTTTATTGAATTATTACATGTCTTATCACACTGATTCAAAAATTCCTCTTTTTAAGATATGTCTATGAATTTTTTTTCTTAGATATTACAGATTTCCTGGCCTCTTTGTTTGTTTTTTAATATTTAGCATTCACGCATTGTTTTTACTTGTTAATCTTTACTACCATTTTCTCAAGATTTAAAATTCGGATATTGAAAATGAAATATTAGATTAAACTTCCAAGAAAATTTAAATATCGAGGGGTGAGGAATTCACAAAATATTCACAAACCAAATATATTTACAGGGGGGAAAAATCAGTATCCAATTAAAAATATTTTCTAAAAACTGGTTTCTTTTCTGTTTGTCGCCATTCTAACATTGCGATTCTAGCATGTAAAGCGTTTAGTTTTGCGTTATCTTATTTTTACATTTATTGGAATATTCTTTTAACAAATGTTCATATCATAACGTATTTTTACATGAATTTTTCATCTTAAAAGAACTTTTTATATTGTTTTCTCTGAACATTATTAAATTCTGCTTCATTTTTAATTATACATTACCGAATTCAAGAATAGAAACTTTAAGCAGTAGCTATATGTATGAATCAAATAATGCATAAAACAGCTTTTTTCGAAAGTTTTAAGGTAACTAATTAATAGTTAATTAATTTTAGACTAACTGATTAATAGTTATTAATTAAAGTCGAAGGCTCTTGAGGGGTTAAAAATAACATTTCAAAAACTGTATGGAAATATATATTATGTCTTTTTATATGTATAAAATAAAAGCAGGGAGTTGCAATTATAGGGGCTAGTCTTAAGTGTTTTAAAAGATATAAAGTTTTTCTCTCATCCAATCAATTGAATTATAAAATTTTAGGGAATTGAACTTTATAATATTGAAGATGGTTTGTTATATATATTAAGTTATATAATATGTTAGAAATTTGAGAATTTCTAATTTCAAAATTCTCTTACATATTTTGTTTAAGCATATTACCAAAATAAAATTTCTTTTAAAACTAATGCGTGCTTGAATAATAAATTTTAAAAATGATAGAGAAAAAAGTAAAAAATGTCCTTATAAGTCCTATTACGTTTCATAAGAAAAACTGTAATGAGTTTAAACCTTGAATTCTTTCAATATGTTTAATCTTACTCGAATAATCTATTCCATAATCTATTTATTACTAGAATTCCTAGATTCAGCTTTTCCCGTTTGACTTAATAATTCGCGATTTTTATTTGTGTTTGCAATTTATTTAAGGAAGAAATAGAAAAATACTAATAACTTTTTATTATATACAAATGACCTTCACTTAATGATATAAATTTACAGATTAAAATGAATAAAAGAATATTTTATAGACAAATTCCTTTTCATTACGTCTTTTTATTGAATAATAGACAATCGCAAAACGTAAAAACTCTAATTAAGGAAACTGATTCAGGAAATAAGTAGTGTGGATGATAAGTTATAAATCGTTTAGACGCTTGAATTATCATATGAAATTTATTTTCAGTTATTTTCCTCAAAAAACAATTTCAAAGATTTTTTTTTGTAGTTGGAGAAATTTTTACTGAGAAAACGGGTTTCAATAAAAATTTCCTGACTTCTTAAAAGGTTCTCAAAGCATAACAAGAAATAATAATCATTTGTCAAGAACCTCACAGTATTTCTGCTTAACATTTTGAATTAACTCTTTAGTTTACAAAGTTTTCCGCAGATAATTCGAATAATGAACTGGAGTAAATGCTTAACACAGCAATAATATTAAAAAGCTACTATTCTAATATATATACTGCTTTGCTTAATTTTGCATTCTAAATATCTAAAGAGACTCAGAGGTGTTATATATATATATATATTAGTTCAAATTTTCAATCCTTAGTAAAATACTTTTTATTCATCAACTCGAGTTCAAGTAAATATTTTTTAAACTTCTAGTAAATGACATTTGATGTTAATGTAGTTATTTCAAGTATTATTTCATTAATTTTTTTAATTAATAAAAAACTACATTTTTTGGCAAAAATCTTCAATTCTACTCCTTCAAATAAGTAACGAATTCAGTTTGTTTTTTCCCAACACCAATGAGGTTAAGATTGACATGTTTTAGGCCGTTTATTTCTGACGATTCTATTAATTTTCTTATGGTTTGATGCATTTTAACCACTAAACTGTTTTGCCCGTATGCCAGACGGGCATCGATTTATCGGATTTTGGGATTGTAAACAAAAAATAAACCATTCGTAGCAATTATAATTCAATATTAAATGACTTCGAATAAGTAGATAAGCCAAGTATTCCATGGTTTTCCATTTGAATCAAAATTAGAAAATATTCCCAAAATAGAAGGTGACATCTTATTGGTTAGTAAGGAAATAAAACTTAAGGAAATAAAACAGTTCAGCGGTTAAATTAAACATTATATATTAATCGATTTTCTGGATTCATTTTCAAGTACTTTCGAATTAAAACAATACAGAATAAAGAAAATAATAAATAAATATATATATGTATTGCGTTACTCCAATAGGCGAAGAAAATTTTAGCATTTTGAGTTGCCACAATTGACTGGAAATCCTCAATCGGTGTTGAAAAATTCAATGCTAGCAAAATTTTTGATAAAATATTTATAGTAATTGCAATTATTAAGCCGGAATAGCCTGCTTGGTAAGGCGTTGGATTTATATCCCTTGAGCTTTGAATTCGAACCTGCCACCCGAAGACTTTTCGTGTGTGGTGGAGGTCAAATCTCTTGTGGTCACAAAGCAGTCCATGTGGAGAGTAATGCCACTGAGGGTACTGGGTCGGAAGTGATCATTCTCTGTTTCAGTTCTAAATTACGATCTGTGGATGAATGGATGAAATGTATAAATGTATCAACCCCGTAAAAAGGGTTTGTGACGTATGTGAGCTAGAAGTCAGACTTCTACCTTCAATTGTTCAGGTGTCTATACTCTCAGAAGCTACTGCACCCCACTTTCCGTTGCAAAGCGGCACACGAGAACAACAATTGCAACTATTTAATGAAAAGTAACTAAAATAAAAAATTTCCTAACTTCCTAATTTTTTCCTAATTACCTAAGTAAGAATTGATTTAATTTTTTATATTACCATTTTTAATAATAATAATGTTTGGCAATCTTCTGCAGTGCTAACTTTTGACATTGCAATCTTAAGTTATTTGCTTTAGATACATTTTTAGGTCCATTTAAATTAATATCATAGTTAGTGCATAAGGTGCAAGTAATGTTTTGAGGGGCCTCCAAGAAGGAAAGGACTTAAAATGTATTTTTTTAAATTTCTTTTGATGAAAAAGGACGTAAGGAGATCTTAGTAAATAAGGGGAAAAATTAATTGATTTCCATACTTTGAATTTTTAAGATTTAAAATATCATTTTCAATGAATTTCCAAATGTGTTTCAATAAATTCATCTTTTAATTTAATAATCGTACATCGTTACTTTAAAATTGTGAAATGTTTTTTTTTTAAATCTGAATTGACTTTTGGCGGATTTTGTCCCTGAAATTCTCTTCGATTGACAAAAATTGTCATCCTTAATTCCAACTGTATTGTTATTTTGAACAGTCATGCACCTATGTCAAAGTTGATTTGGAGTTTTTTACTAAACAAATCAAACTATGCCCAAATCAGCAATCGTTCATTGTTGCATTAAACAGTTTTCATGAAACTATTTCTTTTATGCATGATGTTATTAAAATTACGTTTCAATGACAGCAATTACTTTTACTAACAATCTTGTTCTTGTTTGCATATAGCTATACTCTTTACACTAAAACTGATAAAAGATTAAGCATTCTCACGTTTTGCGTTTTTTTTTTATTGAAATGCGCCCATATTTTGTTGTTCGTCTGGAATACTTTGCTGCGCATGTCACATCGCGCAAACCCTCCAGCTTAAGAATTTTGTATCGATATTTTAAATAATAAAGATGTTTCTTTTAGGCATATTATACTTCAAATTAGTTTGGAGTGGTAGCTGACATTTTTAATGCAAACTTTTCGAATTAATGGATAAAAATAGTTTCACACAAAAAAAATTTAACTCCAAAATTCTTTAAAAAAAACTCTCCTAGTAATAAATGCACCTTTAATGAATATATATATATATAAAGAAAAGTATTTAAATTATTTGATGAAAACAGATAGCACAGTCGTGGCCGAAATCATGGAGAAGACAGGTTGGATTTTTAAGTTCGTTTTATTCCACCACGGGATGTAGGCATTATGTTCATGCAAAAGCGATGTGCACAACACAGAACGACACAACACGGGATGACGAAAAAGCTGATTAAATTTTTTATCCTCTGAATTTATACCTTCAGATTTTAAGAGGGATCTTTGACACATGTCAATCACATGTACAGCTTGTGCAAGGGAATCCAAGGGATCTTTTAGTGGAGTTTGTTATGCTGGCTAATTTCTGTCCCTACACTTGGAATGTGGGAAAGTAGCCGGCGTTTAGTTTATTCAGCAATTTTACACAGCTTCTGTTGAATTAATTAACTAGAGAGAGTAGAATGGATCAGGAAATAAGCGAATGTTTTAGAAAGATATTACTATGAGCTAAATTACGATAAAGTTTGGAAATTAAAATTAGGATTAAAATTAAGAGTTTAAAATATAATTACATATACATGCCTTAAAAGTCCGATTTTTTTTTTGTAATCTTGTTTCCTACATTATACTGGAGACATGTTTTTTGTGTATTTGATCTTTTTTGATGAATTTTTAAAATGTGAATTTTTTACAACTATTTCTAATGCACTTGCATAATAAACGCATCCAAATGTGAAGGAATCGATAATTATAATAATTAGTTAATTATAATATTAAATTGTTTAAGAAAAAATAATTAAATTAGTTTTGTAATTATAATAATAAATTGTTTAAGAAAAATTAATTAAATTGGTTTTGCAATTATAATAATAAATTATTTAAGAAAAATTAATTAAATCGGTTTTGCAATTATAATAATAAATTGTTTAAGAAAAATTTATTAAATCGGTTTTGTTATTATAATCAACTAAACTGACATTCAAATTAGAAATTGTGAGAAATAAAAAGAGGGTATCAATCATTAGCGGCAAAAGCACTAATTTAAATTTTGAATGAATAGTTTCAGTAAATAAATAATTATATTCTACAAGATCCTTCGAACCAAAAGAATTATAAAATTCTTAACAAAAACCTCACTTCAATTTCTAGGAAAATTATATAAAAAACTAGCTTTAAAATCACTCGCCATTTTTTATATTGTATTTGCAATTTAGGAAAATTAACTTGAAATAATTCTTTTAGATACTGACTGCAAATTTTTTATTTTTCAAACATCAGCCCAAAATTTTTCTTTGAAACAGGAAAACCGGTTTTAACTTGTCTTCTAAGAGGATTTATTTAGAACAGACTGATAAAAATTTCTTCGACAGTTATCTTGTTATCCTGCAGTCGGTACATAACCAAGCTTACATGAGAACAGTTAGAATATATTTTTTTATTTATTTCTGCAAACGATATTTTATTCCCGCTTAAATTCTCGAGGGAAAGAGATTTCGACGTTTTCTTAGTAATCCTCGTCCTAACAAGATTCTTTTTATCTGTCTAACCATTTGAAGGCTGGAATAAATTCTTTTATTTATATTTTTCAGCAGCAATGTGAGTGCAGACATTTTTCTTCAGTTCTAAAATGAAAGAAGTAATCTTGATTAGATTTTAGAGACTTTAAACAACTTTTGTATGAAAGAAAAGAAACCTACTCTCTTCTTTTTTGCTAAACTTAATTAGGAATTTTAAATTCGTATGTGTTGAAAACTTCCATGGTTGCTTTGTCAATTATTAGATAAGTTTACCTAAAAAATCTTCTGTTTTTGGAATGGAAAATGCTTAATTTTTTTTAACTATTCAGATCACATTGGTTGAAATTAGTTTTTTGTTCATGAAGACAGCCATCTGAAGATTATAAGATAAGCCCTTACTAATTACTTTTAATTCTAGAATAGTAATTCTTTCTGCATGTAGGGAAAGCGAATATATATAACGATATAAAGGTACATTCAGTATATATATTTATATACTGAAATGGTGAAAATGCTTAAATATCGATCATGCATTTTATATTTATTCACATTTGAAACAAAAATTCTGTAGTGCACACTTAAAATAAATGTGTTTTGTCAATAAGTAAAAGTCATTTGAATCTAAATTAAAAAGGCAGAAAAAAGACAAATTCTGTAGAGCACACATAAAATAAATGTAAGTTCTGTCAATAAATAAAAGTCATTTGAATCTAAATTAAAAAGACAAATTCTGTAGAGCGCACATAAAATAAATGTAAGTTGTGTCAGTAAGTAAAAGTCATTTGAATCTAAATTAAAAAGACGGTAAAAAGACAAATTCTGTAGAGCACACATAAAATAAATGTAAGTTTGGTCAATAAGTAAGTCATTTGAATCTAAATTTAAAAGGCAGAAAATAAAAGACAAATTTTCGCGTATAATTTTTGTGATTATTAAAGCTCAAAAACTTAATTAATTGGAGAATAAGAGTTTATATACCTTCTCTTGATATTTGATCCATTTCTTTCTTCCATGTCTTTCATGTAATGAACTTTTAAAAAAACACATAAGCAATGTCTTCTTCCTTTTTTTAGAAATCTAATAAGTGCTGGTGTCCTGGCATAGGGGTAGCTCTTCTTCCACGTGATATGGGCGTCCCGAGTTCGAGTTCCGGTTCGGACCTGGTTGTTCTTCCGTGTTTCATCTATAAAGTGTGTGAATGTGCTCCCCTGTAAAAAGGGGCTGTGCAAGCGACTGTGATGAGTGAGTAGTAAAAGTCGTACTCTTGGTCCTATTTGACGCTACTACAAAACAAGAGATGTTCCTTTCGGCTTAATACCCTGACTACCTCAGCAAGCTTGTCCATGGCAAGTGTCATAAGAAACAACGACGACAAAAACATCCATGCCAACTTCATGGCGTAGGGGTGGCAAGTCTTTCTCATGATCTGGATTAGGAAAGAGTGGTTCTTAATCTGTTCTATCTATTAGATATATCAATGTGCGCCCCCTTCAAAAAGGGGCTTTGCAAGCGAAACTGATGCGTAGGTAACTAAGACGTACTCTTGGCCCTAGTTAGAGCTACTTAAAACCAGAGATTCACCCTCGGTTTCACATCGTTGACTACGTCAGCGAGCTAGTAAATGGCAAGTGCCATTAATTAGAAACAACAAATACTTCCATACTGAGAAATTATTTCAACCCTTTAATTTATTCGAAGAATTTACTACTGTACAATGAATTTTATTTAAAAATGCTTTAAAATGTGAATTATATAGTTTATTTTGAATTTGTATTGCAAAATAATTCCCTTAAAATTGCTGTATATTATTTGTCTATTAAAACTATTTTATTGGGATCATGTCTGGAAATCCTTTAACTTTAAATGAGCTATTTTGAAAACAACTCTTACGATTTGAATCAAATTTAATATTTAGATAAGATTTGGTTTTTTTTTAAATTTATGTATATAAATGTCTTAACTGACAAAGAACGCGATTTTGAACACATTTTTTGTTTTAATTATTAACTATTATAATAAAAATATTCAACTTCTGCATCGAAATATTGAGAGGGGAGCAGAGTGGTCAGTATAAGATGAATGATACTTGCGATGCGGGTCGTTGGCTTGAATAGCAATTTTTGTTTGATTTTTTATTTATAAATTTATATTTAAATTTTTTGTTTTCCTGGTATATCTATATAGGCATTTTTCCCTAAAAAATGAGATTTTACCCAAATTTTTTCAATCGCTAATTATTTTTTTATCACCAATTATATCCCCAGGGGGCCACCTCATAATTGGGGATGAAATGCTTCCGGTAAGGTGGTTGGATCTCGCCAACCCAGTGAGTACAAGAATAGGTGGGGGTTAGTCTCCTACCATCGATGACGGAACGTACTTCCTTCGGGGAGGGTTGTACCGTGGTCGGTGACTTACCATAAGGACTCAACCACGGTTCCCGCTAATTGGTGTTGTGGCAATCCGTCATTCAGTGCTTATGGTTAATTCGTGTGCCTTCGTGGCGGGTCGGAGAGTCTGTACTATGACTTATCGCTAATTATTAGAGACTTTTTCTATTTGTACTCATTCTGATAATGTTACAAAGCGACATGTTGGTTCCGATTTTTCCATGGTAAATAGTTTGAAACGTATGTTCAAAACTATAAATAATGAGAGACAAACTGTGAAATAAATAATAATAGTGATATTGTTATTTGTTTTGTAAAACATTTTAAACCAAATTTACTCCTGATATTTTTTATTTCAATAACTAGTTCATATGCCAGTAATATTGAAAAATTATTCATTTATAATCAGTATGTGATACATATCTAATTATTTTCTTCAGAAAAAAAGATTTACCAAAAAAAAACCTTCCTAAGCTATATATTGACTATAATTGACGAATATAATTCCAAACTCTTACTGCAGAAATATTTCCTTAGAAATTTTTTGAGATAACCTTCAAATTAGTGAGCGTTTATGAATGAGATTGAATTAAAAAAATTAATAATAACAGGAAATTTAGTAAAATAAATTTCAAAGGGAATTATTGGAGAAATTAGTACACTTTGAAAAATTGATACTGCATTTAAAAATCTCTGAAGTTCACACAGATAAATTTTATGAAGGTCCTAAACCTTTGTGAAAAATAAACCAGGAAAAAATATTTGAAAGTGAAAGGAGAACAATAATTTAGTGGAACTCTGCGGTTAGTAATTAGAGGAAAAAAAATCAGAATCGTATGGATAGTAATATCAAGATAATCAGTTTGTAAAGAAGTCTGTTATAAACTGATAAAGAAAAGTGAATTTCCGGATTACAAAAATTGAAATATTCATTTCAAATCAGGTTTTACTAAAGGATTTAAAAATATCAATTTAAAAAGAAATCGTGTTTAGTACCGAAAAGAAACTCATTTCTGATCAATTTGTTTTTCAAAAATAAAAATCACCGATGTTGGTCTTCTTCAAACTTTCTTGCGTATTCTATTAATAAAATTATTATTCCCACTTAAGCATGAAAATTCAGAAAAAAACAAGATATTTATATTGTGCGCGAAGTCTTATTTTCAGTCTTGCACATTATGAATTATGTACCTAGTACATACATGAGAAAGTATGGATTAATCGATGTAGTGAACTTTAAGGAATTACCCGCTCAACATGGCAATTAGGCTGAAAAAATTTGGACATCAAATTGCTATTAAAACTCCCTCTCTTCAGTGAAAGCGCTTCCGAAATTATCAATCATCTTATGCAGTTGGAATCCGTGGAGCACGATGGAAATGATTCTTTGCTTTGACTAGTTATCTTACGTCTATATTGTGTATGGAAACTATATTTTGTATATATGTTATTTGCTTTTGGGTTACCAAGAGCTTACTTTGTATATCATTGTTTTATACTTTTTCTTTTTAACAGCATTTTCTTTATTAACGTTGTTTACATTTTTATGTTTCTCTAATAACTGTTGAAATGTTTATACCTTTTTCTTTTTAACAACATTTTCTTGGTTAATGTTTACATTTTTATGTTCCTCTAATAACTGTTGAAATGTTTGCTATTTACTATACTTGGAGACAAGGTAACAATTTTTGAGAATTTAAATTCGTATCTTTTTCTGATCTGTGTCTTTAAATTAAGTTTTACGGTAATTCAGTTGATTAACCTGCACTACCTCGGTGGGGGTTGCGGCGGTTCATTGTTATATCCGAATGGCTTCGGCCGGGACGGAGTCTACCTAAGCCATCTTTTAAGGAATTGGTTTTTTAAAAATTCTAAGCGGCTTATAATTAAACTCTCAAATCTATGTATGAAATTTTATTCAATTAGTTTTTTACGTTTTACAGTTATTATATACCATTTTACTTGGACAATCATATAGTCTTTGAATGATTTTCTTGCAAAATTTGGTAGAAATATACAAATAAGGAATATTGATAAAATATCGAACTTTATATATTTATCTGAAAGGACTTTAGAATTCCTGTATTTTGAAATAAAAATAATTCAAAAAATACAATAATAGGATCGGGGGATATCTGAATTGTGCAGATCCGTCAGAATTTTGGGTTCGAATATTTTGAAAATTATAACATTTTCTCTTTGTGTGCTTTCGTGTACGGGAATTTTTTTTTAATGTACTGTCTAATTTTAGTGAATTGATTTTTGGTTCTTTTTGTTTGAACTTCTTAAAATATTATTGAAATATATGTCAATTCCTAAATGGTCTAACCTTCATAATATTCTATTCCATATTATAGAAAAAGAAATAAAAATGTTAAGAATAAGCTTAGGAGAGAATTCTTGTATTTTGATATAAATATAATTCTAAAAATACAGTGATATAACAGTGTGATATCTGAAATGTGGAGATCCCTCAGAACCTTTTATTCGAATATTTTGATAATTATAATACTTTATCTTCGTGTAAGAGAAATTTTTTAAAAAATGTATAGCCTAATTTAAGTGAATTAGTTTATATTATTTTTATTGCTTGGACTTCTAATAATATCGTTGAAATATGTATCTATTCCTAAATTACCTCATTTCCAAAACATTAAATTCCATATTATCAAAAAAGTAAAAAGTTGTTAAGAATAAGCCTAAGCGACAAGGAAGAATTATTAGAAAATAAATTAGCCAAACTAAAAACATTGCATTTCTTTTATTCAAGCTGCTTCTATTGCAAATGCAAAAGTAAGTATATTGTATCGATAGCAAAATTAAGGGTATTCTGCGTCAATAAAAACAATTTGTTTCATTGCATGATATCAATCATTAATAGAGTTGTGATGAAAAATTTTGTAGTTATTCAATTATTATATTATTTATTTAGACATGATTAAATATAAAACATTATAATAAAAATATTAATTTAACAAAATATTAACCATATCAGTCATTTAATAAAATACTCAAGTTTATCTCTGGGCTTGATATTTTCATATCTGTGCAATAAATTGCTGTCGAAAATGCAAATTGACTCATTTATTTGGTTTTAATTTATAAAATTACCTTCCCCAGAACAAAGATTCAAAGTTTTCTCAAATTAACCCCTTAACTGGTTTATTTTCCTTACTCTCTAATAAGATGACACCTTCTATTTTCGGAATATTTTCTTATTTTGATTCAAATGGAAATCAATGGAATACTTTGCTTATCTACGTATTTGAAGACATTTTACTATTGAATTATAATTGTTATGAATGATTTTTTTATTTACATTTATCAAAATTCGATAAATCGATGCACGTATGGCATATGGGCAAACCGGTTAAGGGGTTAAGACTCCTTTTTAAAAGGGAAATATTCATATTTTTTGTTTTTCTGTTGAAATGTAAATAAAGTTCATAAATCATTTTAACTTTTTTAGAAAAGTTTCCATTTAATTACATTTTTCAGAAAGAGTTCCAAATCCAAATTAAATATGAAAATGGAAAAAAAAAACTCAAGAATTTGAAGAATCCAACCTATTGACATCTTTAAAGGTCAATTCCAGAAGGGGACTCAAAAGGAGTTTTTTTTTCTATAAGAAGTGTCAGATTTGCGTGTAAAAATTAACCCCTAGGCACCCGAGAGGTTTAAGATCTCAGAAAATTAGTTCGCTATCGGAAAATCCAATATGCATATAGAATAAAAAATTATAAAAGTAAAAAGAAATTCAATTTACAAATATATCTATACAGAAATGAAGAGGGACATCTATAAGATAAGCCAAGATAATGTAAACGTACAAAGTACTGTGGGAAGGAAAGAAACAACTTAAGTCTAGGACGAAAAAGGACCTTTTATAATATGTCTTAGATGTAAACAAATTTTGGAAATTTTAAAATATTCAGTGTTTTTGACACAATTTAAAGATTCTACATCTGATAGATAGATTTTTTTTAGAAAAAATGTAATAAATTTAATTTTGTAATATATATTTTTAATTTTTTTATCTTATATTTTAAGGAAAGGTTAAAATATCCAATTACATGGTAATTGTTCATACGTAAAGTAAACTTTGAATGAAATCAGATTTTTTTAAAGAGAGTTTATTTTCAGTATAATTTTATTTGGAGTTTAACATCTTAAAGAGGAAGTTGTTACTAAACTTATATATTAAACAATAATTCTTGAAAACTGATAATTTCATTTACAAGTAATAAAATAAAATAATAAAATATCTACAGAAACATGCAACTTTAGTTCACAATAGAATCATGATAATAAGGAGAATGAAATAATAACAGAAAGAATTAAATGAAAAAATAAATAAATTGAATTGTTTCACCTTATTTCAGATCAATAATGCTACAATTCTTTTAGGACTTAATATATTCGAGAAAAAAACTTTCCTATTATTGATAATATACATTAAATAATAGTAAAATTATTACCTTCATGATTTGTAGATGCAAATTGTCCCACCAGAATGATTTATATAATAATAAATTCGAAATAATACTTTGTTCCAAAACACGCAAGGAATTTTCCGTGTCCTTCAATATGAAACACACGGACAAGACGTCGTTCTTTCACCCAAAATTAACAAATGTGTATAACTTAAACCATGCGATGATATCTCCCAGGAATCTGGTTCAGGGGCGAAAGGCGGGGGTCATATAATCTGGATGGGAGGTTGCGGGGAGGCCCTGGTGCAGACAGGGAAGTCTTTGCAGATGAGGGGTGAAACAATGACCTGGAAAATGGTAGGAAGGTCGGCAGCTATTAGGGTGTCAGTGAGAGGGATGGGTGGAATGCATTTTGAGTTAAAGCTTCAAATATGCAACCTGAAAACGTTAAAGAACAATTACTACCATTCAGAAACAGGAATCTAAAAACAAATTAAATCATAATTTTAGATATGTATAAATGATGTCGCCGTTCATTAACTTAGACATTAGACCAGAGATGCACAACCTTTTCAGGATGAGGGGGGGGGTCAAAAAAGGAAAAGGGATCATGACGAGGACCAAAACAGCACGTGAATGTTAAAACATATTAAAAACGTGAAACCGCTGGGGGGGGTTGTGACAATACGAATAAATTGCAATTATTACTTTGCTTATTTTACTCATGTACACATTATGCAATAAATAAATAAATAAGACACAAACATTATAGACATGATTAAAATACTTTATTACCAAAAAAAAAAGATTTTTTCTAAAAAAAAAGTGGGTCAACATGAAATAGAATAACAGAGGAAATCGTTTTGGTAGCTATACAGAGGACTCAATTTTGAGAAAAAAAATTAATAATCAAAATTAGTGAGAATTAATGAGATGGCTGGGACTGAATATTTGAAGCTATTAATATTACGGTGGGCTTAAGATTGGTTGTGGCAATCCGTAGAACAGAAGAAAGGTTCTCATCTGCTATTCTATTTCTTATTTTTGATTTGTTTAAATTCATTAGTGAGAAAGTTTGTTCACAAATTTAAGTGCTGCCAAAAAAAATTGCACATGCAGCGACATTTTGCTTTGGGAACGAAAATTCCTCTGGTAAATCTTTATAAAATTCTAATATCGGTTTTTCTTTAAACTGATTTTTGAAAAAATCAGAATTCTGTAAATCAATTAAGGCTAACTGCACACCCTCATCCACTAGATTTACATCAACAGAAAATGGAAAAGAAAATACATCAATTTTTGTTTGGCTTTTTCAAATGCTTTACGCAAAAATTGAATTTGATTCTCATACTGCGTTTTCATGTGTGGAAATTTTTCACGTCCGCGAGCTTCTCCTATACGAAAATTCGTACTCGCCGTTAGCCATGGAGGGAACAAACTGAAAAGCCAAGTAATAAAAAGTAAACTTGATGAACAACTGTTATTATTTATTCTGATGTAGAATCGTTTTCTTATCAGATTTTTATACTGTTTATTTGAAGAAGTCTCATTTCATTTTAAATTAGTCTTATTTTATTAACAACATTCGCGGGCCAATTTTGCCCCGCCCGCCATAAGTTGTGCATCCCTGCATTGGACAAAGGTTTTTTTAAAGCATGAAATTACTTTAGAGATTTGATTCGAGTTTTTACACGCTTATTCAATTTATTGTATAAATGGCCGTTTCTAATAAAATCAGGTTCTTAATAGCGTACATTTCCAAGTAATATGTCTTCTAATTGTTTGTCGTCATTTATGAAAAAGTAAATTCAGTTTCATAATTTTGATTCTTATCGATTACGGCGACCAGCGGGTTCGCTAAAAATATTAGTTGTGTTTAATAGCAATTAAATCTTTTATGCGTGTATTGAGATTCGAGAATTTTTCAAGAAAGAGTTTTAATAAAAGAAAGAGTAATAAAAGAGTTTTAATCAAGAAAGAGTTTTTTTTAATAGCAATAAAATCTTTTATGCGTGCATTGGGAATCAAGAATTTTTCAAGAAAGAATTTTAAGCATCAAATAACCATTTTTCTTTAGTTTTTTTATAAGCTAAGAAAACCATGTGATTATGCATAAAATGAACCAATGAACACATTTTAAATTTCATTGTATTAATGAAACTTATGTTTAACTATGCTTCATGATGATGATGATGTTGTGTTCCCTTTACAACGGAAAGAGGGGTGCAGTAGCTTCTGAGGGATGGACCCCTTGGCACCCGAGGACTGAAGTCTGAATTCTAGTTCATATGAGGACGACACATTGCTTGTACAGTCCCTTTTAACATTCATTGGTACATTCTCAACACTCACAGATAGAAAACAGAAGAACAACCATGCCCTGACAGGGACTCGAACCCGGGAAACTATGCTTCATAAAAATGCTTTTTAAAATTTACATGAAAGTTAAATTTGTAATAATAAAAAGAGAGTATTTTAAATTTTAAATTAGTATAAAAGCAACTTTCATGGTATAAAATTTTTGGATTTTATTGCTAAAAGATGTCTTAATGTTAACTAATAAAAATTTAAAAGAAAAAAAACATTCTTAGATGAATATTTATATTCTTAAAAGTAAGGATTTATTGCCCAAATTGAATAATTCTAAATTAGACTGTTCTATATAATGTCTTATTTTGGAAATAGAAATCATGATCCTATATACTGTATGATTTGTTTGTATAATTAATTGCTTCTTCAAGCACCTTTCTTTGGTTACGCAAGTTAAGTTATCTATGTCGGGGAATTTTTTTGTTTAGAACTACGGTTGATAAACAAACAATTGTATCAGGAATCTTCTATGAGAGAATCCTCAAAAACTTCCGGAGAATCACCAAATGACATTGAATATAATTTATAATAAGGATTTATTGCCTAAATTGAATAATTCTAAATTAGACTGTTCTACTTAATGTCTCTTTTGGAAATAGAAATCATGATCCTATATACTGTGTGATTTGTTAGTATAATTAATTGTTTATTCAAGCACCTTTCTTTGGTTACAGAAATTAAGTTATTTGTGTCGTGGAAGTTTTTTGTTTAGAATCTACGGTTGATAAGCAAACAATTGTATCAGGAATCTTCTATAAGAGAATCCTCAAAAACTTCCGGAGAATCACCAAATGACATTGAGTATAATTGTATTAGACCAATTAAGCCTTATCCTACCATCTCATAACGAATTTTCTTTCAGTACTAATTCAGTATTCTTCTCACGAACTTACCTTTCTAGTTTCAGCTGCACAATACGTCATTAGCAAAATACTATC
This sequence comes from Argiope argentata, assembly GCA_026289955.1. Lineage (NCBI taxonomy): Eukaryota > Metazoa > Arthropoda > Arachnida > Araneae > Araneidae > Argiope > Argiope argentata. The sequence continues at coordinate 3,207,292 of JAOUZG010044037.1, read as the reverse complement.
ACATTTCTCAAGAGCTCCTTACATGACTTTCGCTTCTCAGGTGCAATTTATTTATTTTTACTTTCTTGCATACGATATAGAGAGTAAAAAGTATTGGTATCATCAAAAGATTCAAAACTCAATTTGGAAGAATCTGTAAGCTTCAAATCTCTATGGTTACCAATATCAAATTCAAGAGAATTCAATATCAATTCAAGAGAATGATCACCTTATTGTCTATAATTTCACAAAAATGCAAATGCGATATCTCAAAAGCATAATTACTCTGAGAAATAAAGCTCAATTTGGCATCTAAATTGTAGATATTTTTCAAATTTTGAATCAAAAATTTCAAAAAGGTGACAATCTGTCTGTCTATATTTTGGTTTTATTTGTTGAAGTCATTAACTAATTTTTTTAATCAGAGCTTTTATAACGCGTTATTAAAAGCTGATTTTTTTGAGATGCTCGTGCAGATAATAAAATTTTTATTTTTCACCTACGGATTTTTGTCGTCGACTCTACAAACCTCATTCTTAAATCAATATCATGTTCTGGCATGATAACAATAATTTATTTAATAATATATTATAATCTTTATTTGTATCTGTAAAAACACAGATCCATATCAAATCTAGATCTAAATTTGTCGAAGGGTTTAGTTAATTTATGTATATTTTCTCATGTATTTAAGCGCTATAACTCAAAAACACGATGAAAAATAAATGTATTGTGAGGTTTTTACACCAGTTGTTATTTGTTTCACGTTTTAATTGCAAGCGCTCTGAAAAAAAGCCTCCGAATTTCAGAAACAAATTCGATTTTCTCGTACTTGTGTATTAATAATATATAGAGGATTTTTCACCAAAGGAATACCTAAGGATAATACAATAGATTCAATAAAAAGAAAAAATTCATGTCAAGTATATCGACAATTATTTCGCTAGTACTATTCGTTAATGCTGTTCAAGATATTCAAGGATTTACTCAATTTTAAAATTTTATGGAAAGGGGGGGGGATTGTGCTAGTTACTTCATTAAAGAGAAAGTGGGATTTTTTTTAAAAAAAGTTTATTAATCCTGAAAAAAATTAAATTGTTTTCATTTCTATTAGTTAATTAAATTAATTTGGAAAATTGTAAATTAATTTCGTTTTTTTCCCGCTTCTGTACAACGTTAAAATTTAACTCATGATGTAAAAACACATTTACAAAGTTACTAGTAAATTGTTTCAGGTATACTTAAAATTCTATGTAAGCAGTTTATAGCTGTAAATTCAAAACCACACGAAAAAAATATATATATTGCTGAAAAATTTGAGTATATTTCATGCAATACAACTTCATCCATATATATCTAAATTCAGAATTAATGGCAAAAGATTATGTCAACAGTACACTGCATGCATACGTGAAAATAGAATTATAATGAATTTTAAAATTGCATGAATATGAATTGTATTGCATTTTTATAACATAAACTTTTAAGTAGATATGTAATTAAAGAATTAAACTGGGCTTTAAATTCTAAAATTCACTAGACAAAATTTAATTTACTATGCATTTAATTTTCTTCATATAGCAATAATAACGTTCATATTAAATAAAATAAAGCTCATAATAACATTGATATAAAATAAAATAACATATTCCTTATTTATTGAATTTAGAGAAATATGAGCAGTTTTAGTTTAATGTTGATATCATAGATGGCGCCATAATATCTTCTGTTAAGTAGCAAAGGACGTAAAGAATATTATTTCTTTTAATTTCTCTTAATAGATTGGGGAAAAATTCAGTTTTTGTTTTGCTTATCATACAATTTTTAATTCAATTTTTCATAGTGAAATTCACAAATCAAGATTTCCTTCATTTGTGAGACTAAATATAATTATGGAATTAGATTTTAAAGAATTTTAAAATCCAGTGTTAATTTTAATTTTTAGAGGCAATTCATACTTTTTTCTGTTTTAAAATGAATTTTTTTTCGAAAGGAGAAAATATTTTGAGATTCATTAATAAACATAAACAACAAACTGGAAAAAATAATTTTTAATTCTTTGAAGAAGTCTTAATGGTTTAAAACCCCCGGAAATTTGATATTATGGTAAATTTCGGTGATCGCATCAACTTACAATTTACAAGTTATCATCTTTTTGTGTTATATGAATGAAGAAAGAGATTTTTGATTCATGATAGATACTAGTGTTTAAAAGTTTAATAAATCTTTCCCTTATAGATGGCGCCACCACATTTCCAATTATGTTGATTTTTATTTTAAAATTTCAAAATTAAATTCCTTCATATGATTTCTCAAATTTTTATGAGAATTCCTATGTAGTAGAAATTCTGACAAATTATATAAATAAATAACATTTTTATAATTTCATTTAACAGTTTTGGCTTTAAAAGAAATTTCATAAAAAATATGTATTTAAGGGCAATTTAAAAGACTAATCTCTTTAGTAAGAGTTTTAAAAGACTAATCTCTCTGAATGAAACTTTTTTGAAACTAGAAAATTTTTAATGAAATTACATAAGGCCAAGTAATTAAGTAGGCATTGAAAATAAGTTCCTATAGTCGAAACATTAAGTGGCCTGAAAATTTTGATATATTTTCTAAATATATATTAACTTTAATCTTTCAATTAATTTGTAAGGACTAAATGTCCCTATAGATTTAAATTAAAATCATCGCTGAAATTCTAGAACATTTTTTAAGTATTTCTCATTAATTGTATTTTAATTATTTCGTTTAAAAATACAAAAAATATTATGCTTTAAATTTTTTTAAAAAAATCGATTCTATAATTAAATAGTATTTAATAAGTGCTTAAAAGTGTATTTTAATTTTTTCTTTCAAATTTAATATTTTTGTGTACAAAATATTAGAAAACTAGATAAAAGGTTTTATCAGTTTGCCTGAATAATTTATGTATAACTGCTTATGCAGAGAACTAAATTCAATAAACAATATAAGGTATTGGAAACTTAAAAGAGAAAAAGACGGCCCTAACACTTGTATTGCCTTTGGGATCCTAATCTGGTACTGAAAAAGTACTTAATACTGATTATTAGCCATAAAACTGATAAATATTATCTTTAATTGAAAGTATATGTAACAATTAAAATGGTGATGAAACATTATTAGGATATTTTTTTTTCTGCGTTACATTATAAGACTGAAATTAATATAAATTTTTTCGGTACTTACATATTAGACCGTCCAACTTTATCACCAAAATTGAGGTAATCGACAATGAGTTGCTAAACCACCAATTATGGCCATACGGTAATGGTGTATTCTGTTGATCTTTATCGCCAAATTTAAATCCGTCGCCAATGAATTACTAAACCGTTGGCGATCGTTAGCAAAGACAATCTAATACGTAAGTGCCTTTTTTCAATTTCATCGGTAATTTAATATTAGACAAAATAACAGAGCCATGTATGGAATATGAATATTATGTGACCATAAGATTCGACAATGTATATCTTGGACGCGATTAAGAGTTTTAATACAATCGGTTAAAATAAGAGTCTGACCTTATAAAAAGAAAATATTTCAGTCATTTTTATTTTAACTGAAATAGGCTGAATATGTAAAGCACTATCACACATTTTAAAATATTATTTAATGATTAAATGACTAATCATTAAATCATTATAATAATGATTAATGATTAATGATAATGAACGCTATCAAACATTTTAGTTATCATTTAACGATTAATAAGAATGATTAGAATGACATTTAAAAAAAACGATGAAAACTTGATTTTGTATGTTTTATGTACTTGTGCCATGTACAGAATTAAATTCTGCAATGGATCTGGAGCATTCTAATTTTTGTTCATGAAGAAAAGTTTGTCAAAATCGCATAACTATTTTTGAATTAAATAAAAACTAATCGGAATTTAATGGCTAAAATCGATAAATTTCGAGCAAATTATTCCTTAAAAATATTGTACATCTTTATTTAAACAATTATAACCAATCTTTCCATTTAAAAGTTTTAGTCTAAAACTAAATTTAAAGACATTTTTAATAATTGTTTGGTAAATTGATAGAAAATTATTAAAAATGGTTTAAACCGATTTTATTGTACCATTAATTCTTTTATAATAATTTTTTGTATCAAACTTATGACTATGAAATTGCTTTTCTGGGTAATTGATTTTAAGCAATTTTTATTTCCCTTACAAATTGACAAGACAATGTTTTCCTGTTAATATTTTTTTCTGTAAAATAGATAATGTAAAAACCGTTTGGCCCAAAAATTCTATCACTGATTCAATCAAGCTTGAAGAGGCAACAATAAATTATTCTTTTTAAATGAAGTGAATTGTAATCAAACGAAAGCAGGTTAAAGTATCTTATAATGAGAGAGATTTCACTGCAAATAAAAATGATAAACTTGGAACCTATAGAATGTGGGAATAAACAGAAAAATAAACATCAAATTAAATTTTAACAACAGTTGATAAAAGAAATAAATTCAACATTCTTTTTTACCACGACTTAATTTTTACAAAAATAAACATTAATATTTTAGTTTCTGTGTAAAAATATTTCTAGTTTAACTTATGAAATTTCAGTTATTTCCATACCTCTCAAATCAATTTTTTGCTGACACTATAACTACCTCAAATATATTCTAATTATCAGCTAGCATCAGGGACCTTGAAAAGCTGCTGAATCAGCAAATATTTTGTATGTCCCCCCGCCCCGAAGCTATAAAACATGAAACCACTTTCCAAAATTCCTTTTGCCGTTTCAGAACTTGTTTGAAGTACTTACTTTAAGTACTTGTACAAATAAGCGTTTTTCCCATCTATTATAAAAAAAATGCAGATTTCAATCAAAACATTATTGGATTTAAACGACCGTTAATCTTTTATGAGATTTTTACATTCTCACTCAATCAATTTATATAATACATCGGGAAACTAGGGTCCAATTGAAACGATTTTTGAGAATGTATTTATATTCTTAAGTGCATTTGGTTTTTAAAAATCATAACTGCTCTTTTTACAGCTGAACTATTCACCCATAATATGCTTTAAAAGCATACAACAGTTTTTTTTCATTTTAGAACCAGAAACGGTTTTTCAAAACTTGCTGGTTGCAACAATTTGTCCCGGACATGGGGACATTTAATTCCTACTTGTAAAGGGGGCATTTCGTAATAGTTTTTTTTTAATTTATTCTTCCTGACCTTACATCTCATATTTACATCACGAAATCATACACATTTGTAGGAATTCGCATATTTGCATTAGACAAAAATAGCATTTAGAAGGTATGCAGTACCTTAATGCTCTCAGAAGTTAATTTGCAGCTATTCGTTATAACTTAATAGACTGAGGAGAGTATTGATTAAGTATTAATTTCATGCAAATGTTGAATTATAAACCGAAAACTAAAAGTAAAATATAATAAAAATGAGAAAAAAATCTACTTTTTATAATACTAATAAGATGGTTTTCAAAAAAATGACTTTGAAGAGGAAATGTTCACTTTCAGGCCTATAATAATAAAAAAAACAATAAATATAGAGCTATACAATAGTCCGGAGTTTTCTTACCATTCTAGATTTTGGATATTTCTCAAAAATACGATCCTACTGAACTTATTTTATTATTTGAAATAATAATGAATATTATAAGAAGAAATAATAATAATATCATTTGAAATAATAATGAAGAAGAAATAAAAATAATATCATTTGAAATAATAATGAAGAAGAAATAAAAATAATATTATTTGAAATAATAATGAAGAAGATTGTATTTTTATTTATATCAATTTTATTGACACGGAAAATTTCCCCCGAGTTTTGAAAGTTAAAAAAATATATTTTTATGGTTTGTATATTTTAACAGTACACTTCATTACTGAAATATAATTCAAGTTTCTTCAATTGTTTCATCAAATCTTTAATCGTATGATTTTCTATCATTGTTGCAAAGTGAGAAGATAGATTCTGTTTTGTTACTGTTCAGTTTACATGCAGAATCAAAAATTAGTAACTAAAAGACTACTAACATAACTACTAACTAAAAGACACGGGCAGTGAACTGAGAAATTGCCTGGATAATTATGTTTTTAATGGCAGTATAATGGATTAGAATCCATATCATTGGATCCGTATCATTGGATTAGAATCCATAAGGGATACTCATATGCACAATCAACAGAAGCAATTCAAGATTTAAAAAAATAAATAAAACAGCATTAATATGTATTACAATTTAATGTTTAAACACATTTTGTTCAAAGAATCCTGAATATCAAGTTATTGATTAGAAATTTAATTTAAACTAAACACTATAAATATGCCTGAAAATCAGATAATGAAATGAGAGATTGCCTGGATAATTATGTTTTTAATGGTAGTATAATGTTATCGAATTTGAATCCATAAGGAATACTCATATGCACAATCAACAGAAGCAATTCAAGATTTTTTTTAAAATATCTAACGGTATTAATATCTACCACAATTTCATTTTAAAGACATTTTGTTGAAAAAATACTGAATATCAAGCCATTGATTAAAAATTTAATTTAAACTAAACACTTTCAATATACCTGAAAACAAGATAAGGAAATGAGATATTGCCTGGATAATTACGTTTTTAATGGCAGTATGTCATCGGATTAGAATCCTTAAGGGATACTCATATGCACAATCAACAGAAGCAATTCAAGATTTTAAAAAAATAAAACAGTATTAATATATATCACAATTTAATGTTTAAAGACATTTTGTTAAAAGAATCCTGAATATCAAGCTATTGATTAGAAATTTAATTTAAACTAAACATTATCAATATACCTGAAAATAAGATAATAAAATGAGAGATTGCCTGGATAATTACGTTTTTAAGGGCAGTATAATGTCATCGGATTAGAATCCATAAGAGATAACCGTATGCACAATCAACAGAAGCAATTCAAGATTTAAAAAAAATAAAACAGCATTAATATATATCACAATTTAATGTTTAAAGACATTTTGTTGAAAGAATATTGAATATCAAGCCATTGATCAGAAATTTAATTTAAACTAAACACTATCAACATACCTGAAAATCAGATAATCGCCCCAGGCAGAAAGTAATTATTTAAGGGAATATTTATATAACCACAAATGTCCTTGAAGCTGAATTATTCTCTTTATGCTACTGATGAAGAATATTTTTTACAAAGATGCTTGAAATAATTTTATATCTAAGAAAGTTCATTCTCTTTCCTTCCCAATTATTGTGCGTTGTACAATATTTTACAATATAGCGCGATATTACATCATAATTCGCGCTACTCAGCAATATAATACAATAATGTGAATATTATTTAATATCATACACTATTATTAATTTTAAAATTACAAAATTTCGTACAATATACAGGTGCTATTGTGAATGTCAAGCATGAATTTTCTCTGTATATTTTAACAGTATTTTAATTTGAACTTAATCAACTTATAATCCAGACTCTTAACCCCTTAACCGGTTTGCCCTACGCCGTACGTGCCCCGATTTATCGAATTTTGGTAGTTGTAAACAAAAAAATAAATCATTCATAACAGTTATAATTCTATAGTAAAATGACTTCAAATACGTAGATAAGCCGAGTATTCCATAGATTTCCATTTGAATCAAAATAAGAAAATATTTCCTAAATAGAAGGTGTCATCTTATTAGATAGCAAGGAAAATAAACCAGTTAAGGGGTTAATTCTTATTTATACTTTTATTTCCTTCTCAGAAACGCAGATGAATCTATTTACAAAGCATTTCACAGTACGTTCATTTTACAAAGCATAACCTGACCTAAATTAAACGAACCTACTTAAATATTTTATAGTCTGTCAAAAATGAAATCAAGCCTTCTCAAACGCATGTGGGAAAGCTTAAGATAATACGGTATTTTATGCGCTAAAACATTAACATAAGAACTAGAATTTTCAATTAAAATGGTCAAACCTACTGATACTAGAACCAGTATTTTGGTATTAGAAAGTTGCGAAACCCCAAAAGAACCAATATTTCACGGCAAATAATTTTGCTGTCCAACCCATTAACAGCGATTAGATATCTGATTTTTCCCACGTTATTTGACGAAGTGTGTCAGTTGTTCAGTCAGCACGACAAACTGCTTTCAATAAATGCTTTCTCTGGCTTTAACATATATTAATTAGTTGACAATACCGTCTCATGCGAAATTACATAGCGGTTACAAAACGAACATTTATTGGAAAGGTAAAAACAATCCATTCGAGTTCTGGTTTTTGAAGAAAAAAAAAGAGAACTTCCAATCAGTCTTGCTTGAATTGCTCTTAACCATCACGTTCGTGTTAAATGCATTATTACGAAATTAGAGAGTAAAAAATCTGAACTATTTAATGGGCAATAAAGTGAAGCGAAAATGCAGCTCTCTTGTGTAATTGCTTTATTGTTCAAATACAAATTGAACCACGAATGCAATTGAAAACAAACAAACAAACGAGATTATAAAAAAAACTCATTATTTTTGTTGGTGAATTTTAGGAAAAGCATTGGGTAAAAGATTCAAGGAATTTCTCATAATATATCGAAAATTTCATTTAAATACAAAAAGTAAAAATGAATAATTCTAATAATTCTAATAAGTAGTCTAGTTCACATTAAACATTTATATATATTACAGATTCCTTAGAAACTTCCGGAGAAATTAGAGCAAACGGTTCAACATCCATTTACCAAAAAATTAAATATAAAAATAAATAGCGGTGTAGTCAACCGGGGACGTTCTACATATTAGTTAATAAATGCACTCTTCTTTGTTTTGTGAATTTTCGCCATTCAGTTACGAATGCTCATGATCTTCATTTCGCACATGATTAATGAGTATTTTGTAGTATAGTAATGAAACTTGTTTATTAATTGTAAGTCACTGTCAAACATGGAT
>JAOUZG010044037.1:3147334-3170153 GCA_026289955.1 Argiope argentata | reverse complement strand
AACATATTTTAAAGTTAATATTTGATAATTTTAGCAATATTTAATATATAGCATATTGCATAGTACTACACTTTAAATTTCGGATTATTAATAAAGATACCGATACTTTTATTATTTTCTGTTCTTGACAGAATATTGTTGGATTTTAGGTCTATATTACTTTATTTTCATAATAAATTTCTAACTTAATAGTATATTTTTCTAAAATACGAATTTATACATAATTCTATATTTTGTATAATTATGAAATATAATTTGAAATTCTAAAATTTATTAAAAAAAACCGATTCAATTGAGAAACAAAGATAAATTTAATTAATACAATTCATAATCAAAGATATAAGTTTAATAACAATCATTCAGCTGGCACAGAGGTAGCGCGTCTTTCTCGTGATCTGGGCTGGTTCCGGTTAGGGCATGGTTGTTCTTCTGTATACAATCTATAAGATGTATGAATATCCCCCCCCTCATATAAAGGGGCTGTGCAAGCGAATGTGATGAGTCTGGAGCTAAGTCGTATTCTTAGCATTAGTTAGCGCTATTTCAAAAACAGGAGAAACTCATTCGGCTGAAAATCGTTTACATCCGTCAGCCAGCTTGCCCATGGTAAGTGCCATTAGTAACAACAAGAAACACTCAAGTAACATTTTATGCATATCAAAGGTCATGAACTGCTAAAATAAAATGCAGTATGAAATAAATTATATTTGTTTATATTTGTTCTTCTTATGCATTCATACATTTGTTAAATCGTGCACCTTAAAATAGGAAGCTGAGAATATATTTCCAGAATGAAGAGGTTTTTTATTGATCTGCAATGGGAGGTTTTTCCAATTAAATTCAGTTCCGGTACGCGTAATAACGCAACAGTTTTTCCTCCGCATTATTGAAAATAGAAGGAAGAGAACTCCTTCTTCCTTAAAATATCTTTTGTTATGAAGGTTAAGAACCCGGATTGTCTGCCCACTGAAGTTACTCGCTAGGAGGAATTAGAAATCTGATTTTCTTTTGAGAGAACCCATAAATATTACACAAAATAAATACTGGATCATTTATGATTTACAAAGGAAAGAAAATAGCAGAATGTTTTAATAATAAATTGTAAGTCAAATGAAATGTACTTATACGCTATATAGTATAATTTTATATTAAATACAATATGTCAATTAAAACTTTTGTCTGATTGTATGTCGATTCAAACTATTGTATGATAGTATGTCAAATACAAAATATAGTAGATACAAAATATTCACTGCAAAATATGCGATGTAAACGTAGAGGCTAGCATTATTCATATGGTATTTTGCGACAACATATATCAGTTAGGTATTATATACAGTTCCTTGAGACCAAATGCAGTTAATCTGTGAAAATGTTTTGCGTTAGTAAAAGATTTTAGAAAATTTTAAGCAAGATATTTTTTATACAACAATCTTTGAAAAAACTTACTGTTCCATTTTAAACATTCCTTTACTTCAGATATTTGTCCAAAGAAGCAGATATATTTCATTGAAATTTGCTCAAATGGTTTTTTTTTTATATAATAAGCTTAACAGATAATGCAGTATTTGCAATTTTAAATTTTTGGATCAGGCTTTGCATATTTTGAATAATTTTTAAAGATGCCTTTGTATATTTGCTTTTAACCTCATATTATGCTATTTCTATTTTGTTTTATGAATTAACACATCACTCAATAAGTGTCCGGTTTAACTAAGAAAAACTACTTTTTTATTTAGAAATTTGACTTTATTCAGCGACGTATTCTTTTTGAGGAGTGATACATACTTTCGAAGTCCCTTCTAACTTTTCCAATGCCTTTTATTATTATAGAAAGACTTGTGTTTGCTCTCGAAATAGGTTTCAATTGCGGCAATTTGACTTTATACAGCAACATATCTTCCTTGAGGGTTGATATATTCATTCTAACTCCCCTCTAACTTTCCGATGCCTTTTTTAAATTATAGAATGACTTGAGTTTGCTCTAGCAAAAGTCTCAATTTTGGCAATCCCTTTTTCATTTGAACCAAATTTCAATCCTCTGAGTGGCTTTTTGATGTTTGCAAAATAGAAGAAAAGGGTACGGTGGGTGATTAAACTATTCGATGTTCTAATTCTTTCAGTTTAACCATCGTTCCCAGCGACTTGTAGTATGAAGTATTGCTTTGATGGAATAACACTTCTTTCTTCTGCATGTGAGGCTATTTCTGCTTGATTTCTTTTCCCAGTCGACCCAGTAATTATATGCAATATCCACTATTGATAGTATTACCTTTCTCAAGATAATTGATAAATAAAATACAATGTACCTTCCAAAATATGGATGCTATACCCTAGCCAGTTGATTTTTGAGATTTTGTTCTCTTTGGACGAGTTTTGCTTGTGGTTATCCATTCAGTTGATGATATGTTTGAATCAAGTGTATAGCCAGGGATTTATATTTTATCTATTGTCACATACCGATGCAAGAAATCCTTTTTGTCGCACTTGAACAGATCCAAATAGCACTCTGAATACTCCATATGTTGTTGGTTTTAGTCCGGTTTGAACAAACGCGGCACCTACTTCGAAAGCAACTTAACTCATGCTCAAATTTTCGTGTAAAATTGTACACACTTTCTGTTTGTTATTTTTAAGGTGTCAGCTTTCTCGTGCATCTTCACTTAAGTTTGTGGATATTTTTTTATGTTTTCAGAAAGAATTATCTATTTTGGGTGACTATTTTGACGTTAAGAATCTTCGATGTTTTTACAACCGAGTTTAAATTCAGTATACCAATCAATAACAATTGATTTTCCTAGTGCGGAGTCTCTGTAAAGCTGATCAAGCGACTGATTGACTTGAACAATAATCTTCCTAATCAACAAACAAAGTTTTAGTTAATACACGAAATTCTTTTTTATGCATTGTTTTGAAAATTACAAAATGGAAGTTTCTGAAAGGTTGATCTGTAGAGAACATCACTCCCTTGGAGCACTTTTCAAAATCGCCAACTCCCTGCGCTCTTGCGTCTTATCTCCCGGAGGAAGATATACTGCAACGACGACATCGGGTTACCATAATTGGAACTAAGTATCCTTGGCAAAAGGGGGTGATACTCTCTCCTGTCGCACACTCTGAAGCATCTGTCACCAGTAAACTAATTGTCAGAATGTCATGAAATTTGTTACGAATTGTTTGAAAGATGATACTATCCAAACGTCTTATGAGTCTGTCAAAAGTGTTTTCAAATATATATCAGGCTGGAAACTTATTGAGTGATGTTACTTTTAAGAAACAATTTTATTTATAATAAATCAATACTTTTTTTTCGTCTTTCAGTGTAATATATCTTAAGACGTTAAAACTCAAATTATGCTTTTGAATGTAATATTTATTAACTCATATGCCTGTTATTGTTGTTATCACGTTACGTTTTACAACGGAAGGAGGAGTGCTGTATCTTCCGAGGCTTTGGGTTCCTGAGCATCTGAAAGCAGAAGTCTTACGTTTCGTTGATGCACGTCACAAGCCCTTTTTAAGAGACGGACTACATACATGCATTTCATTGATTCATCGACAGATCATAACTTAGATCTGAAAGAGAGGACGATCACCTCTAACCCAGTACTCCCAGTGGTATTACTCTAGACATGGAGGATTTTGCGACCACGACAAGTTTAACGAGCGCCAACCACCACACACGCGGATTCTTCAGCCGGCGGGGCTCAAACTCGCAATCTATTCGAATACGACTCCAACGCCCTATCAACCAGGCGAAACCGGCCCTATGTCTGCTAACAGAAGAGAAAAATAAAATTACAATTAAAAAAGTCTGTATTTCGAAGACTTAATTATGAAAGCGGCATAAGCAAGAATGATTTCGTGAATTATTTTGTCAGAAGTATGGTTCCAATAATCAAAAATCGGGTTATCAAAAAGAAAATTTTTAGAACACTTTTTAGAACAATGATAACAAACAAACAAAAACTATATAAACAAATGAATTACACAGACAATCAAAGCATTATATTTAGTAATTTTTTAAAATTTCAAAATTTATTATTCTAGCCATAATTACTTTGAAGATGGGGTTTTTCGCTTTCTTAGCTTTATATTCAACAAAATCTTCATTCGACTCTTTTTTCTAAAATTGCTACTGAAACTCATTGTTTGATATTTGCTTCTTTTGCAACTAAATATTATCTTCTTATAAAACTATTATATATTATTTCTGATTACAAGTCCGAAAATATATTTAAATACAGAATAAAAAATCCTTTTTATTACTGCTTAGATAAAAAATCTTTTGACTTTTAATGAAAAGAAGATTATTAGGTAACCTAAATGGTTTAAAAACTGGTAGATATTTATTCTGAATAATAATCTGCTTTAATAATTGTCATGAAAGGTATTAAAAAATGTGATAAAATATATAAAATCAGTTTTATTTGCCTAAGTTGTTATGATGGCAATCAAAAACAAGAAGCAGAGTTTGCAACCGGACATGCCACTGGGTGAGAGAAAGAAAGTTTAAAAGTTGTAACCCCAGTTTTCCACGTTCAATTAAAAAAATTTAATTAAAAATGTATAGACATGAAAATGATTTAAACAATGAGCCATAAAACTTTATGATAGAATTATAAGCTTAGAAATAAAGTTAAAAACAAACAATTTTTAAAAAATTTCTTTCTTCTATATAAAACAAAATTTTGGAATTTTACTTAAGTATGGGCTACAAAGACAAGAAATACCTGTTAAGAATTTCAAACAGATAACTTCAATATATTTTGAAATTAAGCTTTATAGATAAAATACTTATAAATATTTGATTATGAGACCTAATTCATGAATAAAAATAATTGTATTCTATTCTAACAGTGTTATTCTGTAATTTAAGAGGCAATATAAACCAATTTTCAAAAAAAAAAAAAAAAAAAACAACATAAATACGATTTTGGGGCAATTGATTCTCGAAAAATATGCAATAGCATTGTTTGCGAGCCTAGTTGTCATCAGAAAATGAGATTAGGCTTAATATTCAAGACAAAATGTTATCTACAAATTCAGTTTTCCCCACTTTTTATTTAAGGCAGTTGTCAACTACAATTCAGGCAGTAAGCCACTTTATGGGAATAACAGTTTTATGTATATTTAGGGGATTTTAAGGCTGATGGAAAGGCTTCTTTTCGCATGGCTTCAAGTTCTCGACTCCATTCCACCGGAGAACCATCGTGTAAGTGCGCTGATGCTCGTTAAATCTGTCAGGGTCAAACGTCCTCCTGTTTTTGTGGTGTGTTGAGGAGAGAAGATGCCAGCTCTGGTGTCGTGCTCGTTATCTAACTGCTGCTCAAAATTACGACGTCCAGCTTAAAATAACCCTAGTATTTCTTTACAACGGGATGTTACTAAACTAAAAAAAACCAAAAGATCTTGAAAAGAAAAAAACCCCCCGAAGATCTTGTGGTTTTTTCAATTAAACGTGTTTTTTTTTATGCAAAAGTTTTTTTTCAATGAAATGCATGCTTAAGTGAAATATAAATAAATCTATCCTTTTAAATTTGCCATTTTTTTAAAAAAATTATACTTGACTCACGAAGTATAATGCGTTTGACGCTCATTTTATGGATTCTTGTACTAACAATGACTTTCTTTTATTTAACATCCTTCTAAAACTAATAGTTTTTTTTATTAAATGGCGAAGAACCGGTGCTTTAACTTCAATCTTTTTGAGTCAACTTCACAACTTGAATCAATAAAATTGTATTCTTCTTCTTTCTCTTCATGTCTAAACGCAATTCTATTGAATAATAAGGCAAATCCGTCTAATTGGTTTTACAGATACTTTATAATACCAACAAAGGATGTATAATATAAAAGTATAATATTTACTAAGTATATTCTTGAAGGAAAATTGAAGGTAAGTTTTTCGTAACTACCTGAGAAGAATAAAAGGACTTTCTTTTTTACAGTCTTTACATAATATATAAAATTATTTTTTGACATACATCAAGTTTTTGTTCAATTCTATCTACTGTCAACAAATAAATTACTTCGATGCAATACAACTTTATTGACGTCCCTTGAACTGATTTTGTTTTTTAAACTGCTATTTAAATCTATAAATTGTATAGAAATCTTTGAAAAATTGTCAGCGTTTCCCAACAATATAAATGATGCACATGTTGCACATTTTATTTAGAAAACTAGTAAAAAATATTTTCTTTATCAACTTTTTATATTTTTAGAATGCATGTATTCATTTCATATAGTTCTTATATGAATCTTAAAATTTGTATTCAGTTACCAAAGAAGAATTGAATTGAATTGAATCTGTTATTTTATGGCACAAAAGCCATTTTTGGCAAAGCTGCACCACATTCTCGAGTTTAAAATATTTGTATAAATTTATAATAAAATCAATATGTGGAATGAACAAATACAAAATCCAAATGTCTAAAAGCATTTGTGTAAATGGAATTCATATTAAATCCAAATGTCTAAAAGCATTTGTGTAAATGGAATTTATATTAAATCCAAATGTCTAAAAGCATTTGTGTAAATGGAATTCATACTAAATCCAAATGTTTAAAAATCTTAAATATATGACTCATGAAAAAGCGTAACAAGGATGAAAGGTATGATACTGTCCTTAAAAGTGCGATTATGGTTTATATGTGATGATCAACTCTCCCAAAGAAATAATGGCCTATTTATATCAAGAAGATATTTCTAATTGAAAATTACTCTTATTTCCTATTGAAATACGCTAATTCATTTTCTACAATTTGGTTCTACTTGTGCTTTTGTATTGTTAACCTGAAACCGAATAAATACATCTGGCAAAAAATAAATTTATATGCAAATGCAAATTTTATTTTTTCCTAAAAGAATTGAAATTACTTCATCGTAAATTCAAAAATGAAAATGGGTTTGAATTATTAAAATTATTTCATTGTTTTAATTTTTTACCATAAAATTGTAAATAATTCACCGTAAGATTGTAAAATGGGAATCCTTTTAAATTATTAAAATTTTCAAATTACTATAATTTTATCATAAAATTGTAATTAATTCGCCATAAAATTTGAAAATAAGCTGGGTTAGCCTGGTTGGTAAGTCGTTGGATTCACATCACTTGGGAAGCGAGTACGAACACATCAGCCGAAGACTCTCCGTGTGTGTGGTGGCTGAAGCACGTTAAATCTGTCGTGGCCACGAAGTCCTCCATGTCGAGAGTAATACCTTTTGAGGTTACTGGCAATCATACTTTTTTATACACGAGACATTTGGACAATTTTAAAATTTCAAAACAATTATTATTATTACTATTATTTTACAGTGGTCAATTGGACGCTGATAATCGTTTGAAATCAAGGGCGACCCCAAAACTTTTTTTTAAAATCCAAATTTTGTTCTTAACAAAGCAAAGTAAAAATTCTTAAAAAATTCTGTAAATTAGTAATGCTCCATGTTACCCTAAGATTCATTTAAAATGTTGTCAATATTCATTATGCGGGGTTCTTCTTAAGAAGATCAAATTACTTTGAAAATTTAAATCAATATTGAATGAATGGTGCTTTATTTTTTTTTCAGAAAAAAAAAGCAAAAACAGTTGCGTTTTCCTAATAACTCTTGTGTACAGTTGTAAAAACATACACTCCGTAACATCTGCGAAACGGCCTCCACGACCTCTACCGAATTGAACACTTAGGCGGGCACTTCCCATCAACTTGCCAAGATCTTCTTGTCAAAATATTTAAGCTTTCAAGAAGTACGAGGTCCAGAACAGCGTGCGGAAGTGAGCGAAGAAGAGGAAAAGTAATCGAGTGAATCAGTTCTCATTCATTGAAGCATAAAATGAGAACCTTTTTGGATCCAGAGTAGCGTTAAGCTGCATGCCAGACGGCTGGATTCATCTTGCCTTGACCTTCGTACTTCACAAGTTGCCGCATCTTCTTCCTCCGCCACTTCCTGGTTGTTTATAAGCTCAGAATTCTTTCCGTTTCCAGTGCGGGCTATGTTGACTAACAATATTTTTCAATTCTCGAAAGGTAAATTGAATTTGCCCGCTAAATTAGGCAAATTTTATTCAGTTGTGGCATAACGGCACGGAAGTAATTTGTGTAAGTACATGTGTTGCAACAGGCAAGGTGGTTTCGTTGTAATGCCGATCGTAATTGTTGCTGTTGCGGCTTAACTCTGCTTTTCTGTGTCGTGTTTTATCTTTTTATTAAACAATCTGGAGTCCCGATTCATTTTCAGAGTTGGTTCTACTTTAACTGGCGATCCTAGATATTAAAGAAGAGCCTTTTAACATTAATGTACACACTCTGTGATAGGACAGATCATATATCATAGATTTATCTAACACCAAAACCTATATTTACGGCACAAAACATACCAAATTATCAAGGCAATTATTTTATATGTAATAAACAGCATAAAATAACTCACTCTCCACCGAAGTAATAGAAAACCGTTAATTATTGCATTATTCTGAAAGCATTGAACTATTAGCGAATTTAAATGGATCAAATATCTGAATACTGTCGGATAGTAAAACGTAATTTATGCAGACGTCCTGACACTGGAGTAGCGCGTCTTCCCCATGATCTGGGCGTCCTGGGTTCGGATTCCGGTTCGGACAGGGTTGTTCATCTTCTGTTCTATCTGTGAAAGGTTTGAATGTGTCCCCCCCATATAAAAAGGGGCTGTGCAAGCAAATGTGATGCGTGAGTAACTTTTCTGTATGTGATGTCTTTATAAACTGTGTTGTCTACTTCTATAAGCCCCGTGTTATGCTTAGAAGTGCAAAAGGATTTCTAAATTATCAATAAAAAAGTAATTTATTTACATCTATCTATCTGTAGATGGATAGATAGGTGGACATAGTAGCAGTAATTTTGTCCAAGTCCACATTTTCCAGCAAAGAAGTACTTACCTAAACATTTTTTTATTCTAAAATAATCAGTAATTAATTTTCTAATGAACTTCCAAACATTTGATGAAAAATTACATGAATAATGGAATTGGTATCTTTGAAAAGGTAAAATTCTATTTGTCGATATAAATTGTTTTCGTATTCCTTTTAGAAAATGGTTGTTGCTATTGTTCTCGTGTTCCTCTTTACGACGGATGGAGGGGTGCAGTAATTTCAGAGGGTGTGCACCATTGAGAACCCGAGGGCAGAAATCTGACTTTTATCTCCCACCCGTCACAAACTCTTTTTACGGGGCGGACATCATTCATGCATTTCATTCATTCATCCACAGATCGTAATTTAGATCTGGAACCGAGAACGGTTACCTCTGACCTGTACTCCCAGACATGGGGGACTCGACATGGAGGTTTTGTGACCATCACATATTTAACATGCGCCAGCCACCACACAAACTTTGAGTTTTCGGCCAGCGGATTCAAACTCTTAGTTCAAGAGATGTGAATACATCGCCCTATGAACCAGGTTATCCAGGCACTTTAGAACTATGGTATAAATTATTTTCAGATTAATTTCCTTTACAGTTTCCGTGGAAGAATGACAAAATGCTAGAAATTAGTCACATATGAAGGGTTGCTATTGAAGTACATCTACTTCATTTGCTCACAAAACTTTTATCGAGACTTATGCTTATTTCTATGGTTCAATCAATAAGTTGAAACAAGTAAAAGTCGCGTGAAAAGATAAGTATCAAAATGAAAGAGAATTTACAAAAAATAGTAGTAAAAAACTGCACGGTTAACAATAATATTATTATGTTTAAATTTATGTACTCTGTAAAAGTGCCATTAATATAGTTGAAAGGGCAAAATGTGACATTTAAGATGGAATTAAAATATACCGCGCAAGATGATTTGTTTCAAAGTTACTGTAAAAAAAAACTGAAATTTCGGTTAACTTCTAATTATTTGAATATTAAACTAGCTTTTTTCTTTTGAAAAATGAGCATTATTCTTGCCTTAAAGGATGAGTGTTCAAAGTTGGGTTAAAATCTTCAAAGTTGTTTAGGAGAAGATATATAACATTCATGCATAAATGCATATAATTATGGGCACAAATAGGCAATGACTTTATTTCTATGTAAGTCCTAAGAATAAACTTCAATGTCATGACCTATCTCATTTCATACGCGAACTCGACTTCCTCCATCGTAAAATAAGCACTCAAAATTTTTTATGTCAGCAAACATTATCTACTATTACAGAAATGTTTAGAAATATAACATGTTTTTGCATGCATTTACTAATTTTAGAAAAATAAATTCTGTAAGTTAAGAGAAATCTGCTTATTAAAGAAAAAGGCATGGAAGCAATGAAAACAAAAATGATTCTAAACGAAGACTTCATTTATTTTATTCTTGAGAGGCTGCCTTCAGCGACCAGATAATTCACCAGCGATATTTGTTACATTTAATTTCACGTAAATCATTTAGATAAACTTTTAAATCTTTGGTTCTAAAAAAATTATCATTCATTAAAACCGTGTTATTTTAAAAGTTGTACATATTTTCTGTTCAAAACTTATACGGGCTTGCGCCTTTTAAATAACCTATTGACTGTAACTTTGTTTTAGTGTCTAAGACATTTTTGCCGGAAATCAGGTACCATTTCGAAATTATGGAGGAAATTTGCTCCTAGAATGGGTGAATTAACATTGACAATAAGAAAATGTACATTTAAAACTGCCAGTTTTCTGGCACAGAGGTAGTGAGTCTTCCTCATGTTCTGGAGTCCCAGATTCTGGCATGATTGTTCTTATGTGTGCTATGTGTCAGATTTGGAACTGTGCCCCCCCCCTGTTAAAAGGGGATGTACTAGCGACTGTGATGAGTGTGTAGTTAAAGTTATATAATCTTGTTGGCGCTTCTTTAAAAACAAGAGACGCTCCTTTCGGCTGAAAATCTACTGGTGTATCAGCGGGAATTGTCCATGGCAAGTGCCATAGGTGACAACCATGTAAAATTTCTTCTTAATCTGAAATCTAAAGTTAACGTTTTATGTCCACATACATTAATGGTAGAATTTGCAGCCAAAAGAGTTCGTTGAGGAGTTTATTTTTTGATAAACATTAGTGGGTATTAAGGACATGTCAGAACCGGTGTCGTCCAGAAAGGATATGTTTGTTATTCGGTCTCGAATGAACAGGCGACGTGACTCCTTAGGCAAAGAATAAGCCACCGCTACTCTTTGCTGGTTTCATTTCCCTGCCACTTGCATAGTGGAACGCATTTCTCAATTCTACATTTATTTCCGAAACGTCTATGAAACCAAGAAATAGAAAAATCGAACTTATTAAAAAAGCCTTCTATCGCAAGAGTTTTCGTTTCGACGAAATGGCGATCTACTTCAAGAAAACGAAAGACGATCTATTCTTTTGTTTAATGTTTCGATTTCGCAAAAAAGTCGTCTCGAGTGTTGTCTCATTTGTAGATGAAACGGCAAAACATTCAGTTGTCCTCAATTATCCGATCACCGAATTCAGTTGTCCTCAATTATCCGATCACCGAATTCAGTTGTCCTTAATTATTCTATCCCCGAATTCAGTTGTCCTTAATTATCCGATCCCCGAATTCAGTTGCCCTTAATTATCCGATCCACGAATTCAGTTGTCCTCCATTATTCGATCTACGAATTCAGTTGTCCTCCATTATTCGATCCCCGAATTCAGTTGTCCTCAATTATCCAATCCCCGAATTCAGTTGTCCTTAATTATCCGATCCCCGAATTCAGTTGTCTTCAATTATACGATCTGCGAATTCAGTTGTCCTCAATTATACGATCCGCGATTTCGGCAGCTTTTTCTCACGTGAGTTCGAAGATAGCGGTTCAAATAGTTTTAAGTGAAGCAGGCAGAAGCTACTAGAGCAATTTCAACATCAAGTACTCAGCGACGTTCAATGACTGAGCGAGGCATTTTATATTGCTCAACAGTTCAAATGGTTTACGAGAACCTAATTCTTCACCACTCAACTATTTCCGAATTTCTTATTGAGATGACTCACCCGAACGACTTATGAGTCTTTTTTTGATATGATCATATGGATCAATGGCATCTGGTTCCATAAGTACATCTCGAATCGACGACGCAGTATCGGGAGGGAGATTAGTAACCACATTGTTATACTTAGTTATAGATGCAGTAATAGGTTTAGGCAGCACAAGCGCATAAGTGCTTTCACATATGACAAACCACAAACTAGGATAAGATCTATTATACCGGGGTATTTGAACGGCACTCGTTTCAGACATTATTCAAGTTTTCAGAACAAAATAACCACACAAAAAAATATTAAAATATTACCCAGTAATTCTGTATTTGATGATTATAAAGCATTTAAAATGTGTTAGATGCTTAAACCAAAATAGACTAACAAAACAATTAATGATCCCAAGTTTAAATTAAGAGAGCATAGAATTATGAAACAGAAAAAAAATCCACTTATCTCTGAACATTTGCCGCATGGTCGTTTGGTGGAACAGAAATAAGTTCTGCATTCTGCTGTGCGCAATAATGCAACTTCACATTTCACATTCGAAGTTTTTAGTAAAGCAGGTTTTTTTACAAAAATTTTGAGATTATCAACAATTTCGTCTTTTTAAATAGTCCTGGGTTACCTCTGAGACGGGTTTCGATAGTACTAGGCCCGAACTCCCAATCTAATTGTTAGTTGTCGAGTAACACGACCATCGAGCAAAAGTGACATCTCAGCTCGAGGGTTGTTATCTGGATTATAAGGCTTCCACCATAGGCATTCCTAACGCAAACCAGTTTCATGATATCATAGTGTTATTAACGATCTTTCTTTTATCTTCTAATTTATCGGTATTGTAAATTTATTTAATTTTTTACCCTGAAATGAGATAGATAGATAGATATTAACATAGATATTAAACAGAATTCTTCTTTATCTTTTAATAATGGTAAAAAAATCACGTTATCAAATATGTGGTGGAACGTGAAACTTGAATAATGCAAAAATAACATATAATATTCCTATGTAGTTAACCTATTTAGTGGAACATCCAGGGATTTGACAGCATTAGGAAGGTTCAAACACTGTGGTTATTTAAATACATTTTATGCTTTAAAATTTAAAAATATTTCAAGAATCATCACATGCGCAGCTTTATCACAGGCACTTATCCAATATGTGTACTTGTGATATGTATTTTGCAATCTTAGCCCACAGCCCGCCCAATTACTTCGTTACACGTGGCCCAAATGAATATGCGTGATTTGTGTTCCATGATAAAATATATTTTTTAATATTGTGTTCCTTATGGTGTACAAAGTTCGTTGTTCCAGTAGAGATGAAAACAATAAGAGATGCAGGAAGGAAACTCGGTATTAGTGTCCAGATTAGGACGTTGGCTTCTGTATCTCATGCTTTGAGATTTGCCACACTATAACAATAATTTTTATTTATATTAGACGTATGATTAATAAAATTCTCTTTTAATGTTTAAAAGACGTATTTCTTACATTTTTGTTACTTGCTGGAAAACCAACTTTTAGTCAAAATAAATCTGAATGTTGGCTTTTCATAAAATTTTATTGTAAAAAATATCGAACATTAAAAATTGAATGCATATGTTGTTTGTATACTTATTTTCATATAATTTTCTTTAATAAAAAATAAACACTTTTTGACCGTTTCCTTGAAAATTATCCAATCGTTAAGGAATCAAATGCATTATTTGATTTTTAACTTCATAATGAATGTAACTTGTAGAATAAAAGCAAAATTATAAGTCAGTAATTTAACATAAAATAAAAGCGAGGTCAAATTTGTAAGGACGTTGCAAAATCGTCCCCACTGTTAAAATTTGCAACTATGCCATTCTCGTGGAAAAAGCTGCTAATGATAGCAACATCTAAAATTGCACATGCTGATGCAATGCTTT
The DNA here is from genome assembly GCA_026289955.1 of Argiope argentata. Taxonomy (NCBI): domain Eukaryota; kingdom Metazoa; phylum Arthropoda; class Arachnida; order Araneae; family Araneidae; genus Argiope; species Argiope argentata. Next base: position 3,156,269 of record JAOUZG010044037.1, on the reverse strand, counting down.
TCTTTGATTTTTCCAATTTGATGCCTTTTCTGTAATTAATTTCGATTTAATGGCGGCTATTTAAACGATTTACATTTATAGTGTAAAGACACAATTTTTTTAAAAAAAATATCGATGGAATTCTTGAAGCATGTAGTAAAATAGCCATATTTGGTACTAAATATAGAAAAAAATCTGATTACGTATCATTTTGAGCTTATTTGTAAATTGCGTTTAAAAGTTTTAGATTTACTTATGGGTTTTATTTGAAAACCTTTTAAAATAGTTAAGATTAAACAAATATTACTAAGCATTATGAAATTACTTCATAAAAATAATTAATAAACGACTGACATTCATGCATAACTCTCTAACCGTGCAGATATCCAGTTCTTCGTAAAGCATTTTAGAATCGTTTGTCGAATTAATGCGACCTTAAGAAGGCCAAATAATCCTACAGCGTAGAGGTTTTAGATTTTCAACTTAATAGCTTATAATTTTGCAGGAAGAAAAAAACAATATAAAAGATAGCAAGTAAAATTTCATTGCAATATGTCGTTTACTAAAAATTTCGTGTTTATTTACAATTAATTCAATAACTGTTAAAATGATTTATGAAAAATTCTCTAACCCTCTAATATCATTCGAAAGCAATACATTTTTTAGTATATTTTGTTATTATTTAGTATAATTTTGTTTAAATATAGCTACCTAATATAACAAAATTTTAATTGCTAGTATTTATATTTGTGTTTTTCAAATTAAGTACAACTGAAAAAAGACTAGAGCAGTTATGATACATTTTAAATTAACAGCAAGTTACTGTAATAAAATGTGACATTAAATTTTTATAATGCTAAGAAAAGATATTAGTTACGTCACATGCATAAGAACAATAGAGCTTTCTTTTATCTAGGGGAGATTTTGAAATTTTCCTTTTTAAGCTAAATGCTCAAATTATGCGCTTACACAGTTTCAATTTTTAATATATGAAACGAATTAAACAAAATATGGAATTATATAATTACAAATTTGATAATATTTTATATACAGAAAATTACAGCTCCCACAGTTTCAATTATTAATGTTTTAAATGAACTAAACAAAATATAGAATCATATAATTACAAATTTGTTAATTTTATATATATATAGGATATTAGAAAGTAATAATAAAATATACTATTTAACAGTAATAATTCTATTCCGCATTCGTGATTCTCAAGAAGTTATTGTGAACGAATATTTCAATAGCTAGAGAGCATGTTAATAGAACTGAAAAAAATCCAAAAAAAATTTAAACTATTGCTATTTTCTAGATTGAGCAATAACTTATCTAAATAGGTGAAGATTGTAGCATCTTAGAAATAACTTGAAGACACAGGTTGTCTTTTCTGAGGTTTATTGGTAACAATAACACAAAGCACAAGATTAAGCCTAAGTGTAGCAAGCCTAGAGAACTACACATTAAAAGTTACGCGGGAGAGAGCCGAGATCATACTCCCCCTCGTACCAGGGTCAAGTTCGCTTCTGCAGGAATGCCAGAGAATTTACAGACATCAACGGTCAGGTCACGTGATGTCCACGTGACCGGCAGCCGGCTCCGCCCAAGAAGACGACGTGGCCAGCTGCTTCTTAACATACTGCCCCCGGATGAACCAGGGGGTTCATCAAAATTTCCAAGAGCTTACGCTTGTATTTCGTAAACTGCAAATTTAACTTCAAGAAAGTTACCTGGTAATTATAAAAAAAAACATTAAACGATTATTAAATTCAAGTATAAATTCGATAGGAACATGCTGCAAGAAAAATATGATTAATAACATCATGTAAGAAATATGAAAAGAATCATTTCAAGTAACCAAATAATAATTACGAATAACAAATGCACATTACAAATAACAGTCAATATTAACAATTACACATTTTAAATAGCAATTACTAATAGCAAAAGAAAACATTTCATGTAATAAAATATTTACATCAAACAATATTCAATAATGTTACTAGTCAAATAATCAATATTAAAGAAATTAAATATACGATACATATGAAATTATTATTCAAAAAATTAAATATATATATACATAAGATTATTATTACAATTTTACTTCTTAGTCCTGCAATTCTAAATTATACAACAATTGTACAGGACGTTTAATAATTGATGACTCAGTTTTAATTTTGCAAGCCCTTACCCTGCCATCTCTTCCGGGAAATAATTCAAGAATTTTACCTAATTTCCAGAAATGACGAGGTAGATGATCATCTTTAATCAGGACTACATCGTTAACTTTAAAAGGCAAAATGTTTTTAACAAAACTGGAATGGGCCGATCTCAAATTCAACAAATACTCATTTTTCCACCTAGACCAAAATGATCTCATCAATTTTTCACGGTAATTAAATGCTTTTATCAAGCATTTCCTGGAAGAAAGATTTGAATTAAGGTGAAGTCTTACAGAAGGCAAGGAGGTAACTCGTTTCCCTAAAAGAAAATGCGCTGGAGTCAGAGCAATTGGATCTTCAGTGTCACTACCAACATATGTGATTGGCCGAGAGTTAATCATGCCTTCAATCTCAGTAAGGACAGTTAGTAATTGTTCAAGCGTGAGACATGATTTTCCAAGTGTTTTTCGCAGAGCAGTTTTCACAGTACGTACCATTCGCTCGTAGAAACCACCCCACCAGGCGGCTCTTTCAACAATATATTTCCATTTAATTCCGTTGGCAGAGTAAAAGTTTTTTACATCTGCATGGTTAAGAACATTCCAAATGAGTTTTATTTCTAATTCTGCACGTTTAAAGGTGCGAGCATTATCAGAGACGACCACAGAGCACAAGCCACGTCGAGAAATGAAACGTCGGAAAGCTAGAAGAAATGTATCTGTAGTCAAATCACCAACCAATTCTAGATGAACACTTCTTGTTACTGCACAAGTTATTAACAAGATATATTGCTTGTTAGTACTATCCTTCACGTATAGAGGACCAGCAAAATCAACTCCGATTATGGTAAATGGAGCTGACTGCTCTACACGGATGTCTGGAAGGGGCGCGATGACTTGACTTCCGGGAGAAGAGTTGAATCGTTTACATATTATGCACTTTCCAAGAAGAGATTTTATAGTTTGTCTGGCCTTTAAGATCCAGAACTTTTCTCTGATTTGTACCAACGTATGGGATACTCCAGAATGGAAAACTCTTTTATGAGATTCCCAGATTAATAATTCTGTCAATTTCGCCTTGGGAGGGAGTATAATAGGATGTTTTTCATAGGTCGATAAATGGGTTGTCCCTCCTAGTCTTCCAGGGACTCGAAGAACACCAAAGTTATCAAGAAAAGGGTTTAAACATAATAATTTAGAGTCTCTTGGTAGAGGTTTATTTTTTTCTAAGCACGAAATTTCGCTAGTGAAGAATTCGTTCTGCATGATTCTCACCCAAAACATTTCTGCTTCGGAAAGTTCTTCTGAAGTAAGAGGGCCCTTTTCAACGTCTTTTCTTTTAAGGGTATTTACGAAACGCAATATCCAAGAAGTCACTCTTAACAATTTAAGCAAACAGCTAAATTTTTCGGGATCAATGATTTTTTCTTGAACAATAGCTGTGTTGACTATAATGATGGATTTAAATTCGGATGCAATTTCTGGCTCCATAGATACTTGAAAAAATCCCTTTGCCTTGGGCCAAAGATTTTCCGCTTCTCTCAACCATTCAGGACCATGCCACCAACTTTCAGAAGTGATTAAATTCTTGCTAGTAATCCCTCTAGTTAACAAGTCGGCCGGGTTTTGCTTACCATTACAGTGCCTCCAATTACTAGGGTTGGTAATTTCTTGAATTTCCATGACTCTATTTGAAACAAATTGTTTATATTTAAATGCTGAACCCTTTATCCAATGAAGAACAATCGTTGAGTCACTCCACAAAACAACTCTTTCAAGATTTTTGAAAATTCCCATAAGATGTCCTGCCATTCTGGATGCAATTATAGCGCCCATTAACTCAAGTCGAGGAAGAGTCAATTTTTTAATTGGTGCTACTCTAGATTTTGAAATTACAAAGCTAGTCTGGAAAGAGTCCTTCGAAGTTTTATACCTTAAGTAAGCCACAGCTCCAAAAGATTTTAAGGAAGCATCGGAAAATATATGTAACTGTATATCTTCTTTATTTATTAAATTTGTATTGGGGAAATAGTGTCGTGGGATTTTTAAATTTTGCAAATCAATAATTTCTTTACACCATGCTTGCCAAATTTCTTTTAATTGTCCTGAAAACACTTCATCCCATCCAACACCAATTTGCCATAATTCTTGCAAGAGGCATTTTATTCGAATATGGAATGGGGATATAAATCCAGAAGGATCAAACAATTTTGCAGCAGTATGAAGCACATTCCTTTTTGTACATTCGTTGTCATTCAAGTTTGACAACAAAGATCTCAAATCTAGTCCTAAAGTATCGTCGATATTGTTCCAAACCAGTCCTAACACTTTTAGGTGCGAATCCGCATGCTCATTAATTTTGATCATGAGATTAGAATTGCGCCACAATTTTTTCAACTCTTCAGAATTGGTGTTGAATTTTCGCATGTTCATTTTCGCATCTTTCAAGATCGATACAGCTTCGGAAGACAATTTCAATGCGTCTTGTACATTGGAACTTCCATAAAAGAGATCATCAACATATAATGATTCATTTAACATTTCATATGCAAGAGGATATTTATCTTTGTATTCTTTAATATGGGTTTTAACAGTTGCAGCCAAAACGAAAGGTGAGCAAGTTACACCAAAACAATGTCTATTAAAATGATACATTGTTACTGGTTGAGATTTATCACAGTTTTTATAATACAAGAAACACAAATAGTTCTTATCCGATTCTGTAACTTGTATTTGCAAAAATGCCCGAGCAATATCTCCACAAAATCCTATTTTGTGTTCTCTAAATTTTAATATAACATCAATAAGATTAGGATTTAAATTTTCACCAGAAAGAAGGCATTCATTTAGACTAATATTATTACCTTGCTTACTGCTGGCATCATAAACTATTCTAGTTTTTGTGCTGGAAGATGTCTCCCTGAAAACCTCTCTATGCGGCATTACATATCCAGTAAAACATTCGTCATGACACATCTGAATTATACCTTCGTTAATTTGTTCTTGCATAACTTCATTATATCTTTTAAACAACGCTTGGTCCTTATTAAATCTTTTCTCTAAAGCTATAAATCTCTTTTCCGCAATGTCAAAATTATTATTTAATTTTTCCTTAACCTCATTTGTTTTCCATAGCAATGGGGCTTCATATCGTCCGTTCTTTATTTTAAGTTCTTTTTCGAAGTTACCTAAATTATCCCTGGATTTATTATCCGAAGTCTCACCGAGCAAGAAAGAATCTATCTCCCATAAACGTTTCAGGTCATTTTCCACTACGCAAGATAAAGTAAAAACCGAAGAATGCTTCCCCTTTTGAGAGTTTGACATTTGACCTATCAATGTGTCACCAAAGAGGGTCGGCTGCAGAAACAAGTTTTTGTTTATTCTTCTTACTTCTCCCCTCAAAACATTGCCCAGGAAATCAGCACCGAGGAGGATCTGAATAGGATTGGAATTTTCGGGGGTGTCCGCTAGCTTGCAGGTGGCTGGAATTACCCTCTTTACGAGTTTGGGGTCAACATCCGAATATATGTCCGCACCAGTTATTTCGTCGGACGCCAAAGCCTCGACGTTTATAGATTGGAAAGGGGGAAATCTGCTTCTTATTTTTAAAAGTACGACATCAAATGTTTTCTCGTTCGGTTTTCGTTCCGAGAAGGTATAAATTAACAGTTTCTCCTGCCCTATTGGTTCTAGATTAAGAACTTGTTTCAAATCATTACGTATAAATGATTTTTGAGATCCTGAATCGAATAAAAGTCTAGCCATTACCTTGTTCGCACCATTTTCAGCTTGGACGTTCGCTGTTTGAAGCAAAGTCGCGCAACTGCCAGGGTTATTTTCTGTTCTTAAAACAGAAGAAATCACAATTTCCTGTCCAGAAGTCTTGGTTTCAGAAGCGCTACTTTCAATTTTATTCTTCGGGCAAAACAGGGAATTGTGTTGTGAGCTCCGGCACGTTTCACAGGGAGAAATTTTAACCTTGCATTGTGAAATTAGATGCCTATAAGCCATACATCGATAGCATCTACCATCTTTCTTTAATTTATGGCGTTTTTGTTCGTCCGAGAAAATTTTGCACTTCAATGCAGTGTGCGAATCTGAGTTACAAAAAATGCACACATCTTTCGCAATAGTACTTAAAGCGGCAGATGAAGGCAGCTTATTTTTAAATTTAGATTGTCCAGGATAAGAAGAATTTCGGGGAAAATGTCGTGGAGTTTCAGGAATATTTTGAGAATGTCCGGTCACAATGTTCGCAGATTCGCGGGATTCAATTTCAAATTTTAAGAATTTTATTAATTCTTTAATGTCGCCAATCTTGGTAGGATCTCTCTTACGATGGAACTCAATGACTAAATCCCGGGGTAATTGCTTTAATAAAATGGGTGTGAGTAGGTGCCCATAATTTCCGGATGCAATCCCCATTGAATTTAAATTTCTGATGCTTATTTCACTCTCGTCATGAAGTTTTCGCAATCCTTTGAGATTGAAAGTGGATTTTACTGGTTCAATTTCTAACAGCCTATCTATGAAATGGCTTATCAGATGGTCTTGCCTTCCATATCTGTCATTTAACAAAGATAAGCATGACTTATAATTTTCGTCAGTTAGCGAAAAACCAGAAACAATTTTATAAGCTTCACCGGATAAAAAGGACTTTAAATAGATAAATTTATCAACATTACTTAATGAATCATTCGAATCAATGGCATTATTAAAGCTGTTTATAAATTCTAGGAAAGTGCTAGCATCTCCACTAAATGTGGGAATTCTTAATTTAGGCAAATTAATAGTCGTTGCAGGATAGTTAGTTCTTGCACTAGAGATATTAGATGCAAGGGGTGCGATAGGTTGATCAACTTTAAACTTATTGATCTTGCTTTTAATTTTGAACTTGGCTTCATTTATTCGCTCTTCATATTCAAGAGAGCTTTGAATTTCTGTTTCAAATAATACACTATCAGAAATTAAATCCTCAATTTCACTGTTAAGGTTTTTAAGATCCGATTGTTTGGCCTCTAAACTTAATAAATGTTCCGAAAGCTGTTCTTGATCATTTTCCTTTTTAACATCATAACTTTCCAAGAACAAATAAACCTTGTTAATTAATTTTGTACAAGCAGTACGAGATATTTTTCGTTTCGTCTTCAACTTATCCAGAGGTTCCATTTTCAAGTATAAAACAAAGTTTACAGTACCTGTTTAAATGTCCAACGATGAGTATCATCAATCCCGGGTTCCGGCACCATGAAAAAAATCCAAAAAAAATTTAAACTATTGCTATTTTCTAGATTGAGCAATAACTTATCTAAATAGGTGAAGATTGTAGCATCTTAGAAATAACTTGAAGACACAGGTTGTCTTTTCTGAGGTTTATTGGTAACAATAACACAAAGCACAAGATTAAGCCTAAGTGTAGCAAGCCTAGAGAACTACACATTAAAAGTTACGCGGGAGAGAGCCGAGATCATACTCCCCCTCGTACCAGGGTCAAGTTCGCTTCTGCAGGAATGCCAGAGAATTTACAGACATCAACGGTCAGGTCACGTGATGTCCACGTGACCGGCAGCCGGCTCCGCCCAAGAAGACGACGTGGCCAGCTGCTTCTTAACAAGAACATCCATTTGCAAAATTTTCAGTTATAATATTATTCTATTGAAACAACAGTTTTCTTGAACTGGGATAGCCTGTTTGGTAGAGAGTTGGACTCGTACTCCTTTGGTTGCGAATTCGAACCTCGGTGGCCGAAGTTTCCCCGTGTGTGTGGGGGGGGGGACTGGCGATCGTTAAATCAGCCGTAGTCATAAATTCCACCATGTCGTGAATACTAATACTAGGGATTCTGGATCAGAGGTGATGGTTTTCTGTTCCTGATCTAAATTACGATCTGTGGATGATTGAATGAAATGCATGAATGAAGTTCGCCCCGTAAATAGGGTCCGTAATGAGTGTGAACTAGAGGTCAGAATTAGAAAAATATTTCCTCAGAAGCCACTGTTCCTATCTCTCCGAAAGGCCGCGAGAACAACAACAACAATAGTTTTCTTTAAAAAGAAGCTAAAATGGATATTGGATTTTTCAAGTGATCATTAATTTGATTGTAAGCTTCTAACACAATAAAATTGGATTGTATGGACTTAATTTGATAAATCATTAGTAGCAAAACATAATCATTTATCACAACAACATGCATATAAAATAGTTCTATTTATATATTATATTTATTTTTTTCCAAAAGAAATTAGCTCTCTCTCTCTCTTTTATAGTTATTAATCATTTGCTTAAGCCTATGGCCAGGAAAGACTACTAGTTTATTAACTAGGGTAGGACGTAAACTAGTACAATTATTTTTTAGAACATTAATGGCATTTTTAAACCACAATCGATGATAAGAAATTTATTAATATTTTTCCTAGAATTGGAATTAAATTTATCCATCCAAGTATTCCATCTTTTGTATTACGTTTTGTTGTTACGCAACGTTTGAGTTTACACGGTTCTACTCAGACACACTTATTAAATGCACTATAACACAAGAATAATACTTATTAATGCATTACAACATATCACTCATATTAATGCACTATAACGTTGTACTCCTATCAATGCATTATAACATAGCTCTCCTATTAATTCATAATAAAGTATCACTCCTATTAATGCACTATAACACAGCATTCTTATTAATGCACTGTAACATATCACTCCTATTAATGCATTATAACGTTGTTCTGCTACTAATGCATTATAACATAGCACTCCTATTAATTCATTATAACGTATCAC
>JAOUZG010044037.1:3114607-3145692 GCA_026289955.1 Argiope argentata | reverse complement strand
TCTATCTATCTATCTATCTATCTATCTATCTATCTATCTATCTATCTATCTATCTGTAAGGAGCATAAAGATGTCTTATAGAAGTTTCAATAAATGCATTTAGGACATTCAAATTAAAACTTTACTTGGAAAGAGATTGAGATATTGATTAATTCTCAATTTGGACCAAAATTTAAAACAATCATGTGGCCTTTTAAAATAATGATCATGAGATATCAGTAAGGAGAATTGTTTCATTCGTCATACGATTACATTCTGCACAAGCGTTCAGAAGATTCTAAAGGGTATATTGCAGGGAAAAGAACTATTAAATTCTGATAGTAGCTATATTGTTTGGAATAATAGGTAATAATAGATAAGGTTTAATTTAAATCAAAATTTAGGAAAATACTGCGGAACATTTTAAAATGATAATGTTTAGACGTTGTAATATTACTTGAGAATCGTGTGATGGATATACGGTATACGAAGTGAAAAACATAAAAGGGTTATATCGAAAATAGTGACCAAATTTAACATAAAGTAATTTATTGAGCTGTAGATGCTCAATAAGAAACATTTTAATGTTATTTAATACTCCCTAAAATTTTAATATTATTTTAACCAGACTTTACTCATTAAATTCAGAGCAATTTGCATGAAGGCCACTTTTACTCCATTTTAAAAATAATAAAACAGACTAATTATATAAATCAAATTCTGAGTCATTAGCGTTTTATTTCTATATAATATTTTTTTTCTAATATCAATAAATATTTTTTAATGAATTTCTGTTTTTGTACAATGATAATTTTCTATATTTTACTTCCTTTGTTTTTATGAAAAAGACTTGCAAAGATGTTGAATACATTTTTGGTATATACACAATAGTTACTACGGTTAATAGTTTACAGATACAGTATACATGTTATAATTAATAGTAATAATAATTAATTCTACATTTTAAAAATTAATATAGAAAATAGGAATATTATCATGATGTGAAATTTCGGATTGATATTCGAATTTCGATTAAAATTCCTTTAATTTCATAATTATTTTTTAAAAATTATTAACAAAATAAAATTGCCAGAAATTTGAAATTTCAGTTCTACAAATTATTAGAAAAATAATTTAACGCTTTTTTCACTGATTCAGAAAGCCTATAAATATAAATTTCTTTGTGAAATGTAAAAGTATAAAAAGAAGGATAAAAATTCTTTAATATCTTTTTACTGGTTTTGAAGGCTTTTAAACATAACTCACTTTGTCAGATGTAAATGTATAAAAAATGAAAAAATGCTTTATCGTTTTTTCACTGGTTTAGAAAACTTTTAAATACAATTTACTTTGACAAACGTAAATGTTTAAAAAAAAGGATTAAATTTGAGAAAATTTTAGATTAAAAAATATATGCCATTAAAAAAAATACTCTTCCAACTTTATTTTTCTTTATTCTTTGGAATACTAAATTTCATTTAACGATATAGAAGTTTATACGAATCTTTCTTAATTAAAAAATATAAGTAAAAGAAAGTAAAATTCTCAAACTAAAAAAATATTACAAATGATAACTGAATTATACAACTTATCTTTACAAAAATGGCCTTAATGTTTTATACTAATGTAATATATTTATAAATACTATAGATACAGAAACATTGTAACAGAAAATTTCAACTGCAGTTTCAACATCATAAATTCGAAGTTTTAAAGCAAAAACATCTATCTAGATTACATAAAAAAGCACACTGGAAGACATTTCCTTTTCGAAACATACCACACGGTGGTTACAATAATGGAGAAGCTAAATTGCCCATGGAATCGCCAATTACATCTTTCGACACAAAGTAACAATTGCGAGTCGGATCACGTATGTAGGAAACCAGGATTGGTAACAGAATATGTCCCATCACGCACTGTTAAGCAAAGACTTTGTATCACATCTCCGAGGAAAGTAAACAGAAAACTCAATGATTTTTACAAAATAAATAAATACAAATAAATAAATATAAATAAGTAAATAACTATAAATAATAAATAAATAAACAAATAAAATAAAATAAAAACAATAAAAAAATCTTAGATTTATTGTTGTATTTTGAAGGGAACACATCTAGAAGGTTCTTGTACTTGGCTGCTTACAAGAACCGAATTTATTTCAATTAAATTTTAATGAAAATTGACAATTAAATGCTGAAATTTCAAAATTTATTGAAATCAATAGTTCTGGAATTGTAAAGGAGTTACAAAGGCCAGATCTCTGTTTCAGGATCTGGAAGTCTGATTCCACCAATTAAATGGGACATATGTGAGACTAGTTGTTAGTAAAACGTGACGTCGAGAGTTAATAATTATTCTGTTAGTGTGGCACGGGAATTTGGAGAGCGAAAAGGCTAGTTCAGATGTTTTTATTGCCACCTGACTGCGTTGATAAGAGGTAAAGCCTAAAGTAAATCACATGCTGATTCAAAGTGGAACATTAACGTTGTTAGGTCTTAGAGATGCCTTTTCCCTTCTTCCATCTGTAGTTACCGGCCCATGCGCAGATTCTCAAGAGCTTTCATGTGCTTTTTTTATATATACTTATCCACTTAGAATTTGTGATGTATTCTTAGTGATGTAACGTAGAACGATCTTTCTTTGTGCTCGTGTTGGTCAATTAATGTTATCTATGTTTTATAAAATGTCTGATTCTTGAGAGCTAGAAATAGAATCTAAATTATAGATTCTAAATAGTTTTGAACCACATAATAGAATTAGAATGGCGTAATTGCATTTAGATTTATCTGATGAAACCACAGACACCATATAGATCAACCAAATGTATTTAAATAAAAATAAATTTATTTTGCAATGGTTGATTGTGGTTATTAAACTTTGACTCAAATAAATTAATCAGAAGACGGATAAAAAAACCGAAATGAGTGCCAAATAAAAAGAGAAGAATATTCATAACATAAGTTTAGCAATACACTCTTAAACACTCTTTTCATGCAAAGAATCATATGCATGAAAAGAGAAAAGAATATTCACAACATAAGTGTAGCAATATGCAAGAAATATGTGAATTCCTTAGAAATAATATATAATTTTAGGCTAAAGGTCTTTGAGCTGTTGAGTCTGTGTAATTTGAGTAATTAAAGAAGAAACTTGAATACAAATTTTGATATTACTGTCCTCGCGTTCGAATCATGGTCATATGAGGAAAATATGAGGCAGACTCACCATTAAGAGTTTGAAGCAAAAAAAAAGTCAGAGAGAGAGAGAGAGTTGAAATAGGAATTGGCAATGTTTTAATAGTTCAGAAAGGAAACTTCTTCCACTCGACGTTGATATTGGAATAAAAATTAGAGAATTGATTGGCAACAGTTTAAGCCAGTTAAATTTTATTGATAGGTATGACCAATCAATCAAATTAAAATGTCTTTTTAAGTTCGAGTTTAATTGGTTAGAAATTTATTTTTTAAATTTAATTTAGAATAGTGCCATTTTGAAAAGGCAGAGTCATTGAAATTTTTATACATTTATACACACATGAGCGTGCATGCATACAACACACACATGATGTAAATGCCATTATTTTGTCATTATTTATGCTATTTTGCTATGATATCGCCAAAAATTGATGGGATTGAAATTCCTATCGATCAACAATGGGATATTTTAACTTGGCTAAATCGGGTGTCATGATAATGGGAGAATATCCAATTATGAAGTTAAATGTATAATGTCAAATTCTAGATGCACCATCTTGTAGGATGTGATAGCGCAGCTAAAAACAATTAGAATTAGACGTGTGTATAATTTATCAGACGATTTTATTAAAGACTTTCTTTAAGGCTTATTTCTTTATATAGCTCGCACATAAAAAGGGAACTATATTCTATAAAGTTCCACATGGGCAATATGGAAATGTGGCATTCATCTTGATGTTTTCAGATGATTAATATACAAAGATGTTTTGCAGATTTTAACTTTTATTAACTTATTATTACTATGTATTAACAATGCAAAAATTTTACATTTTCGTGAATAAATTAATTTATTTGATGACAAAATCGTAATTCTTAAATATTTGAGTTCAAAAGCTATAAGCAATTTTGACTTCATGTAATAGAAAAATATATAGTTTTAAAGAGGTTAAAGAGGTTAGCAATTCTAATAAACCTTTAAAAGCATATTGATTGATTTCTTTATTTTTGAACGTTTTGCAATATTCATTGATTTTTTTGCATGTAAAGGAAATAAATAAACATGTCCACTCACTTTTGTCATTTATAGCAAATTTTTTTTTAATGTCACAAAAGGTATTTAAAAATTATCTTGACTTTTTTTCATTTCGATCACAATATCTTATAATATTTTTCACGACAAGAAATGATTTTTTTAAAAGATTAATTTGAAAATTAGATCATTAAAATTAAATTTTGGAGATCTATACTTTTTGCAGAGAAGAATTTATTTCAGATAACTGATTCCGATATAAGAGTATTATAAAATCATTGTAAGTTTTGGAATAATATTTATACAGAAAACTTTCTAATATTTCTTCCTTTATGACCTGAAAAATAAGTCGGGAAAAATTTAGAATTCACTGAAAAAAAATTTAATTAAAATTATTGAAATATATTTCAAAAATTCTACGGCTCTCAGTTAAGAAACCTTTATTCCGAAAACGCTATATTAAACCCATTAAAAATATCTTATTTCATAAAATTATGTCATACTGTTACTTATGTCATATGTTAAATTATGTCATACTGTGTCATAAAATTATATCTTATGTCATAAAATTATGGTCTGCAGTATTTATATTTTTGCCATTATCTTTTTTAAATGACTGAATGACCCTTTATTCGATCCCATGCAAATGAATCCCTTAATGAGTTTTTGTGAAAACCAATCAATCATAAAAAACGCGAAATACAATTCCAGCTCTTAAGAGTTTTGATTTGCATCATTAATTATTGAGTTTAAATGGTGTGCTTAAAGCTGTGTAAACTGGAATTCTTTCTAGCCACGATTCATAAAATCTAAACGTTCTCCTTTTATTCAGTTTACTATCACCATTATCTGGGTAACAAATCTGTTGAACAATATTGTGTCTTATATATTATTCTTTAATCAACAACAATAAGAAATTGCGAGAAATGTTTAATATCATTCATTATTATTATTATTAAATTAGGCTTAATGATAAATACGAATAAATGACCTAATAAGGGTTCTGAATCATATATGGCAGATTTGTTGATAAGAAAGACAGCTTCTTATTAAAGTAAGCAAAGCTGATATTTGCGGAATTACTTATGAACGAGAAAAATTACTTTCTATGATAAGCAAATGTATGTTAGAATACTGCTATAAAACTGTACCTGTTTAAACAAAAAAAGTGGAGGATAATTATTAAATACAGGTGCAATTTAGGTTAATGAATGTTAACATACAAAGTGTGTATAGTATTGAACCTAAGACATTCGAACATTTAAGTACTTATTTTCAAAGTTTGAGTTTTACTTACAATTGTATGAGTTATGCTCCGAATTTTTAATGTTATTATTCATGCAAGTACAGAGTAGGTTGCATTCGCTTGTATAATTTAGACGATGAGTCTAGAACTTTTATTTACTAAGCATATTCATGTTTTGCTGTTAATATTGCATCGGCTATACTTCCTACCTTCAAAGATATGTGGCTTGTGAAGGTCGCGGTACGAACCTGCGACGTGTGGGCCAGTAGCCGAGCGATATACCGTTCGAGCAAAAGGGACCCTTCAGCTCGAAGGATAATATCTGACTTATAAGGCTGACGCTACAGTACTCCCCTACTAGTGAGTTGGACGGGAGACGAACGATTTGGTGCGTCGAGTTAGCAACGGCTTAAGAGGCGGCTTTGATGCGTTGAGTTAGCGACGACTTTGTTGGCTGGTAGATGGCGCCACGACTTTGCGGAAGGCTGCGTTGTCAAGGTCACCAATGTAGCAAGTGAAGGTCGCGGTACGAACCTGCGACGTTTGGGCCAGTAGCCGAGCGATATACCGTTCGAGAAAAAGGGACCCTTCAGCTCGAAGGATATTATCTAGCTTATAAGGCTGACGCTACAGATACTATTCCTTCAAATGTTATGTTATCGTGAAGTCGCACTATATTTAACGCATGCTGTACACTTCATCTGGTGTATCATTTTCTTTTTTTATTTATTGGTAGAGCGTTCATTGTAAAGCCCTTCTTTGCGTTTTTGAACCACGTTCTCTTTTTTAAATGATTTGTTTCTGTTTGCTTGACCGCCAACTAAGCTTGTCTAAAGTATTTTGGATCTCCCAGAAGAGAGATTTATTCTACTGAATATTAATTACCAGTGTTCAAAACTTAATCGTGTTCAAATATATCATTTGTATTTTACCGTATTCAGTTCATTATTATTTGATAAAGCATATAAATGTGCTTTATAGCTTTCCTCATCCAATCAATTTGCATTGAAGTCATCTATTACAGGGTCAAGTGATGTAAAGATTTTTCATAAATTTTGCGCCCTGAAAGCATTATTTTCTTATTTACTTGAAAACTTTATTTTACTTATGCACGGTGTTTCCCCCTCGAGGGCATCTCAGACATTTTGATGCGAAATTTTCCATATGGTGGTTGGTTCTAACTGCCATAGTGGGTTCAAAAATTGTGCGAGTTCCTTTACCCTCTGCTGATAACAGAACACACTTCCGACTGGAGAGGTTGCTCCGTGGCCATTAATGAGCCTTGAAATTTACCCATTGTTCTCATGTATGACGTCGTGGCATTTTGGTTATTCAAATTTTTCTATGTGCCCCAAAGGGGGTCTGATTAAACATTTTGGATCATTCAGAGTGATCAAGGATTATTCTTCATCACTAGCTACTTTGTTAACCGTGAGATAAAAATATTAATCCATATAAAAATGTATATATATAACGATTCTAAATTCTATTTTATGCTATTAGAGTGAATGAGTACACTTCACAAAACACTAATTTTTCTAAAGATTTCCATACGCTTTAGTCACATTTATGAAAATATTTTTTACGATCTAGCACACAGAATCAATTCCAAGTTTCCCCAACTGAACCTAACAAGAGAGAAAAATTTTCACCCTTACTATTTCAATTGATTTTAGATTATTTCTAAATATTTTTGAAGATAATTGACAATCATTCAGTCACTTTAACAAGACTCACCTGATTGGACTAAATTATGAAATTCTAAGCTTTGCAATTCGATCAGCTTTGTTAAGAGAAAAGCTGATATTTTTGTTTAGAATATAATTTGGACAAGAATATTTTAATAATTATGGCTAATTGTACTATTGTGGTTATGATAATTAAGTATGGTAATTATAATTATGGTAATTAAGACATCGCAATTTTTCAAAATTGCATTTATGACTAAAGCATTACAGTTCTTTTCACTAATTTAAATATAGTTATTTTCGCCATGTAAAGCATTTTCAGAATTTAAACTATATGCCTAATTTTAGTTATCATTCATCTAATCAATCCAATTAACGACGCTACCTTGAGTATCTGATATATCATCAACCTTCAGCTATTAATACATACAATGAAAAATTGTTTCCTCAGAGATACTGTATAATCCCATTTAATTGATTGTATAAATATTTATACAATCAGTTAAATGTATTTAATTGGAATAAGTATATTTTTCAAAATCAGAAATATGCTAAATCAAACATCTTGAGATTAAGTTCAAATAAAAGCTAGTAAATAGTGTGTTAAATCATATATAACAAGATTAAATTCAAATAAATTCTAATAAGTAACATTATCAATGTAAAATTTGTACATTGATAATGTTTTTCCAGAACTAGAAATTTTAAAAAATAACAAAAATTTTTTTCAAGTTTTTATTTTATAAAACATTAAAGCTCTTAGAATATACTTTAAAGTCTAAATTAAAGCTCATTCTATGATTACTAAAATCCACAGTCTATGATTATTTAATAAAAAAATCATATGAAGCTTAATTACACTACACATTTTAATAGAATATTAAAAGCCATTTGAAAGTATTAGTACATATTTCATCAAGAAAAATTATAACATAATTATATTTGCTACTTATTTTATGAATTTATTGATCAAAAATATTTTATTTGATATATTCCAAATCTGTGATTTTTGCTCTTCTAAGTGTAGGTAATATTTCCTTCAACGAAATATTAAAAAATAAAAGCTGTGCTGTATTTCTTTGCGACTAAAAACGATCTTCAATCTCTTCTCATATTTTTAAAGATCTTATTTTCCAACTTCTAAGCAATTCTCTTATCTTCAGCCACGTATGAATGAAATTCCCGGGAGGGAAAAAGTTTGGCGATCTTTTCAATCTGTACTCCGTCAACCGGCAACCCTTGACTGACGATCCTGGAAATATCTTTCGCCAGCAACTTTTCTCATCTTGAAGTTCTCTCCTCTAAAAATCCACATTCTACGGCGGGCTACTACGTCATCCGAGGGAGGAGGTACTCATAACCGTGCCTGGAAGTACGTCACAGGGTAGGTCATTTAAAAACTCATGGAGTGCAATATAGCGATTCATTTGCCGAAGAATTCTTGGCCGGTATAAATGTTAGGGCATATACTGTTGGAGTGTTCCACATCATAGCGTTCCCAATGCTCTTTCCTGAAACATTCTTTTCTTCCAGTTAGAATTTTTGAACCACCCCAGTTTAGAACGGAAGCGGATTTTGTACCTGCTGAAAGCTGGACATTGTCAATTGAATTATTTTCGGACGTTGGGAACAATTTTAGGAATTTTTATTTTATCCTTTAATTAAGGTAAGTAAAACTTGGATTTTTTAAAAAAATTATTAAATATTAGTTTAAATTAAAATCCATATAAACTATTTGAAGTGATTTCAAGTTTATTTGCACTACTTTAAGAATGAAATACTGATTGCTTTTAAATAATTTCACATTTTAGGATGATTATACAAATGATTTTTAGAAGTTGAAATAGAATGATTGTCTTCTAGATTGAAATTTAATTTTCTATATTTATTACATCATATATGATAATTTAGATTTTAGATCGTTAAATTCATTTTTAAAAAGACAAAAATAATTTTAGCTCTGAAAATAAATTGGGAACTTTAAATTAACCTAAATGATTCGAAAAGTATTAATGTAGAATGTAACGAATTAGTTCAAACTGATTCAATAAATGTAAAATTATATATAACATATTTAAAAGAAAAAAAATATTTTATACAGATTTTTTTATTCAAAATAAGTACGTAATAAAACTCAACATATTATTTGATATATCAATTATCAATTGTTTTTAATTTTATATAAAACATCAAAATTTTTATACCATTCACAAAATAATTTATATTTTTAAAAAAATAAAAATTTTATTAACAATTAATTTTTTTTTAAATCTGAAAGATCTTTTTCAAATTTAAAGCATAAAAAAATCGAAGGTGAAAAAAAATTTCAAAATTCTAATTTGTAATTTATTTATAATTAACGAATCTCATAACGTAATGAATTCATATTAGAAAAATTTCTATAAAAAATCCAAATAATTCATAGCTGTTCAATTGAACCTATAGATATTTCACATTACAATAAGCATGTATTTGAATTTCATAAATAAATTATAAATTATTTCATTAAATAATAATTAAATTCCAAAAATGCTAAAATGATAGCAATCTTTAGATTCTTAAATTTTTCTATTTACTGCGATGAAGAATAGTTCAATCAATTAAATAAAAATTTTACTTTAAATAAAAATAATAACAAATTGACATTAATCAAACCCAAATGACACGGAAATATTTTTTTACAAATCAGGATGCCTTTTAACCTGAAGATATTGATGATAACTTTACCTTCGATAAATAGGATCAACGAGTTTATAGAAATAAAAATACTTTTGACACAAGAAAAAAAAAGAAAGTCACCTAAGAATTGGCCCATAAAAGAAGCCGAGCGTTACCGCGAATTTGTCCAAACGAGTCAATCGCGCGCTTCACCGGATTTTGGGATGAAATCAGATGAGTTGAACTGCTTAATGTAGGGTAGTCGGTAAAACCGTTTTCGAGTGTCTGTAGATAAGATGTTTTTGAACGTAAATTGCAAAACATGGGATTCTTTATTTAAATATTCAATCAGTATTCCAGTGGATAAAAGCGTTTAAAATTTGCGTAGACGAGTTGTTTTTGAACAAAAAGGGTCAAGCATATGCTTTTTTTAATTTAAATTTTTAATAAGTTCATTTGTGGATAAAATCTGTTAGTAAGTTTTTTTTTAGTTAGAAGAGTTATTTTTGTATTAAAAAATGCTAAAAATATAATTTCGTATTAAAATATTCTTTTTTTTTCTTTTTTCAAACTACTGTCTGTATTGTTCTTTAATTTTATTAAGTTTTGTCCTTTCATTAGATGCGATTCCACCGGAGAATATTAATTCTTCCACTATAAACTGCTTGAAATCCTTATTTAAATACAAAATTAAATAATGCAAAATTAATTAATACTAAATACAAACATTTAGATTCAAAATTAATTATATTAAATTTTTAATAATTTAAAGTAATCGAAATTACGTCCACTGTCCAATGAAAGTCTTATAATGCAGCCGAAAATGCGCTGACCTCCGAATCATCTGAAACTTCAAATACAGAAATAAGAAAATTTAAATAAAAAAAGAAAAGTTGTGAATACTCAAAACAAGGAAGAAAGAAAGCGGTATAAAAATTAGCGCTGCGACCTAATAAAGAGCCAAAAGCGACATATCGATTAACTATCTTTATTGATCTATAGCTATGAAAGGTTTTTTTTATATCAGATCTAGCCATTTTGAATTGTGTTCAGATGATGAGAAAGACTTTTGAGCTATCGTAGCGGTCTGTAAGTATCATTCTACAACAAAATTATATGCATTCGACAGATGACGAGAATACTCGTAGTTGACAAGCTGAGTTTCCTTGCGAAAAACGAGAATACTCGTATTTAACAAGATGAATTTCCTTGTAAAAAACGAGAATACTCGTATTTTACAAGATGAATTTTCTTTACGAGAAACGAGAATACTCGTAGTTGGTACGCTGAGTCTCCTTGGAAAAAACGAGAAAACTTTGTATTGATTCCCGCTCGTAGGAGTAGATGTACCCTTTTAGCTAAGATAGCGAATGTGTTACAGACATCTGATGTGTGATGACTTATTTAGAGTTCCACTAATCTGTTAATAAAGAAGGTAGATATTTTTATCTCGATCCTGTGATCACGAAGTCGGGATTGTAGCTACAAACAACCTCTAAATCGCTGGAATTAGAAAAATGCATTTAATTTATGATGTAATAAAAGTTAAAGGTAATGCACTTTAGTATAAAAGCCCAAAAGTATAAAAGGAAATTTTTATTTAAAATTCTGAAATAAGTTAGAAAGGGAACGAAGGTCAATCAAATTAGTCTAGAACAACCTTATGTAAATAGAATCTTTGTCAAATGTTTAAAAGAAAAATGAAATTTCCAGATCTAAGTGTTGGATAAGATTGTGTAATTATGCGCAGTTTCCAATTTTCATTACATTGTTCTGAAAATTTTATGCGCAAATTTTTTGATATAACTATTTGGGTGATAAAATTCGATCCAATTGATTGATTATTAATTGATTTCTAATTAATGATTTTTAACAACATTAGATCATTGTTCAGAAATGTACTTTGCAATATATCATCCTAAAATGATCTTTCAAAGCTAAAATCCTATTCACCGATTACATTTTTTGTTGTTGTTACTAATGGCACTTGCCGTGGACAAACGCGCTGACGGCCATCAACGATTTCAAGCCGAATGAGTGTCTCTTGTTTTTAAAGTAGTGCCAACTAGGGCAAAAAGTACGATTTAGATACACGCTCATCGCATACGCTTGCACAGCCCTTTAATACAGGGTTTCACAGTTACTTACCTCACAGTACACAGAATAACAACCATGCTCTCACTGGAACTCGAGCCCGGGACGCGCAGATTACGAGGAAGACGCTCTACCTCTGTGCTAGGACGCCGGCTTACATTTTTTTTATTTAATCTAATTGAGAAATCGACCATAAAAATGAATTAGAAGATTCAAATTTTACTGATCCTGAAACTTGTTATACCGTTAGTATAATGTGCATTTGTATTATTTCATAAAAGAAAGCAATAGCTTTCTAAATGAATTTAGAAATGTTTGTCAGAAATAAAATTCAATCAATTTTTAGCAAAACATTTGTTCCATAAATGAATGAACATTCATCTTTTCTATTATTAACGTCTACAGAGTAATATTTTTTATAAGTTTGAATAAAAGATCTTAATAAAATAAATTATCTGTAATCATCTTCTGAAGTCGATCCATTCATCAAATGAAAATGAAGCAGTTAAATAGTCAATGGGGAAGCGTTTCCGTTTAGAAATTAAATGGCCCATTCAATACAAAAATTCTATTTAAGTGCACATACGCTAAAAAAAAAAACACTATACTGTGCATTTTACGATAAAGGGTGTCCCAAAATTAACGTAAGATTCGATTGCAACAATATGGTTGAACTTCGTTCATGCAACTATGAATTTCCTCCTTCGATGTACGCGTGCTTGTGGACTTGTATAGGTCTTTGGCTTCAAATTAACCCATAAAAAGAAATTCAATGGTGTTAAATCACGCGATCTAGGGGCTCAATTCTCAAAATTCGAACTGTGTCCACCAGATTTTCGCTTCTTTTAAATTATTGTTTAACAATGAAAAGCCGTTTTTCTATCTTGTAATATATCTAAAATACGGTGTAATAATATCTTTCTATCATCTATATTTAAATTAACTCTAAACTATCAATTATTTTTAATAGTATTGATATCATTTTACCGCACGAATTCAAATGTTGTTCTAATTTTTAGACACCTTTTACAATAGGATATTTAGCATTCCTTTTTACACTATTTATTTGTATCATACGTTTAAAACGGAATGTTTTTTTAAATTTCGGTTGGCCATAATTTTATTAATTTTAATACTAAGTAGTAGTTTTACGCATTTAAAAATATGTAAGGAAGTATCAATTATTCGTGAAATTAAGAAACTGAAAGCCATATTCAATAACTAGGGTCTTTTCGAAGCGAAATAAATGATTACGAGTCTAGTTTTCGAGTTTCTAACAATTGGATTGGAAGAAAAATTTCTATGATATTAGACAATTTATCCAATAAAGAAGATTTTTATTGGAAACATAAAAAGGACTTACTTATAAAAAGGACTTACGGGTAACTACAAGATAACAGATGAAAATGTTTTGTGATATCACAATGCAGAGCCAATAGGCCAAAATCCCCAAATGCCCCCCAGGAGCTGTTGGATGAATTTAATACTTAAATTGAAAACTATAGGAAGAATAAATACCTTAGGAGAGTATTGGGTAAATAATATTAATAGACGAGAATTTGTAATCTTAATCTGCTATTCACATGAATTTAATGAATAAACTCAGTTCGGACTTTTATAAAAATCCTTTCCAAATAAGAAAAAAAAAGTTTTCAATTGAGTAAGCCAAGCTCCTCTCAGAGCTGTAAATGAATTTTGGAATTATTTCGTTCTTCAGATTTCTTCAAAAAGAATAAATCAGTAACAGATTTATTATCGATTTTACTCGATTTGATAATCCTACTAAATGCAGCTATTCTTTTCAGTGGGAATTCAAGTTGAAAATGCCAGAGGTAGGGAATATATCTTCACGCTCAGTTAAACAGGATTAAGTTTGTTAGTGATGCTATTGATGTATTCGTGAAGGCGTATGTTATAAAATTGATTTTCATTTTGATAAAAAAAAATAACGGCTGCTTCAATATAAAATTTTTTCAACTCGTATTATTTTATAGTCAACTCTATAAAATCTTTATTTCTTAATATAATGCTTTTTAGAATAGTAATTAACTGGGACATTTTTTTATTATGCTTCATTTTTATTTTCTTGTTTTCCTTGGAAAGCGTTTAATTAATAATGGAAACTTAATTCATGATCAAAATTAAAGCATGCATTTAAATAGAAATAACTTTTAAAAATCATTGACGGATTTTTTGTGTATTTATAATGAATATACTTAGTAAGAAAGCTTCAGAAGCTTTTGAAACCTATTTTAAAGAATTTTGTATTGCGTAGGGATACATATTACGTCAAAAACGTGTGATTCGGTTTCAAGTAATTTTCTAAGTACTGACAACTTGAAAGGTTCTCACTCAGAGTTTTAAAAGGAATTTAAAAATTTAATTTTGAGATTTATCAGAAAATATATGATGTTAATAGAAATTCTGAATCAGATTGATTTTTATTAGACCGATTAATAAATAATCTAATTTAGCTTTTAGTTTATGAATATCGAAAAAATTAATTAATTATAGTATGTTAATATAATTTTTACAAAATTATAATATTCTTTTGCTATAATAGTTGTTAAATTATGCCATATATTTTAGGCTAGTTTAGATTAATTAACTTTTGAAATTTCTTTGATATTCTTTTGCTGTCGTATTTTAGGAATATTTTTTATTCAAATATGCTTATTATTTTTTTTTTTTTAGTTTTGAAATGGCTCAAGTTGTAGCAACTCTACAGCAATGGTACACTTATGCAATGGAAAATGCAGGTAAATGTTTTTATTAATTTTTTTTGTGAAAATTTATTAAAAAATTGTGAGAGCTTATTGTAACCAAAATCTAAATTTTAATAGAATTTCCTTAATTACTTCCTGTTTCCTTTCTAAAATTTAATTGCTTCTTAAAAGAAATATAAATTTTTTGACCTTCAAATTTCTCAGACTTCGTTATAACTTGCCACGTATCCTAGATAATTTGATAGATTATCTTTTACGATTGTGTCCTTCAGAGGTTTATCTTTTAACTTTTTTTTAATGTATGCAAATTTATCTCTTGAAATTGACTATCCTAATTTGCCCCGTTTATTTACTTATTTTTTCTCACGAAGATAACTTAAGTAACCCTTTTTCAAACTGCCCACAGTGGAAATCATTCTGATGATATTTAAATATTTTTTTCAGATTATCGCAGTTAATTTTTAAAAATAATTTTGGCATTACCTTAACAAACGGGATGATTTTTTATATAATTCTTTATGTTTCTTTCCAAGATGGTCGTGATAGTTAGCTTGCTTTTATATTTATTTTGTGATTCAGCAGTAATTAATAATGTTTATTAATTAACACAGATTCAAAGTAACCATAGATTTCTAACCAGTAATGAAACTATGCTTAAGAAATCTTGGAAACGAATTATTTTGAGCTTCATTTGGATTCTATTTCTAATTCATGCAAACACTAGTTTGTTTGATATTTTTAATTATCACGAACACTTTTTAAAATTCATAACCGATTAAAATCCGATAATTCGAATTCTCTCTTTTTTAAATGGATTTATTTTATAACTTTTTATTGATAAAGATTGTTAAAGTTAAATGAATATAAGCATTACTTTCTGAAAAATTTACCAAACATTTTTTTTTCTAAATTATATGCTATGGAAGAATATTTTTTCCACCTTTTTGATTGCTATTAAAATTTACGCTGGTAATTTTTGGAAGCATAGTAATTTTTATATATTAAATACAACGTTATACGCATTTTATTGCTTAAAAGTATTCCATGCGTTTTTACTGAATTTTACTGAAATTTCAAAATTGTTATACCTTATTTATTACAACTGCATAAAAACAGTTTCAATAATTTCGGATAGAAGAGTTTGAAAACAAAATTTGATTTTGTCATTTTATACAGACACATAAAAGTACACACATATATAAATTGCTACAAAATCGGTCAAATTATGGAAACAAGAGCGAGTTAATGTCTTTAATTAAATGATAAAAAATCCGACAGGGTTTAATAAAATAATTTTTTATCAAATAATTTTAGGAACAGAGAAAATTTTTTTTCGCACACTTCAATAAAAATAATATTAAATCCTAACGCAATAAGGAGCCTGTACTTCATTAAATTTAATATGTTATGAAGCATTTTTCGCTTTCCTCTAAACGATATTCTAAGCAATTATAGAAACATGTTTCTGCTGATGCCACATACGCTAATAAAACTTTACCTTTAAAATTTTTGTCGCTATAAATATTAAATACTCACATTTAGAAAATTATGCTATTATTTAATTAATTGGCAATGTACATGTCTAAATTAACATGATTAATCGATTCTTAATAAAAAATAATCGATTAATTGCATTTACCGTAACGTATACATCTGATTCGTTACAAAATAAATTGGCATTAAGCTTCATTTAGATTCTTTTATCACACTTTTTAATCTTTTATTTAGTTGAATGTTTTTACGACAGAAAATAAAGTTGAGACATTATAAATAATTGTTACTTGAAAACTAAACAAAATAATTACTTTTTCTGTTTTCAAGGTTAAGTAATTTACAATCTGTGACATTATAATTTTAATTTATCTCGTATTTAGAATGGCAAAAATGGATTTTACTAGATAAAAAAAAGAAATTTACAAAGTGACTGAAGTATAAGTCAATGTAATATGTTTTTCCGTTTCAGTAGGTTAAATTCTTATTAATGTCCCGTTGACGTAAAACATACAATAGCATATATTTAAGACTTGTTTGTTTGAACAAATTTCTTTTCCACAATATTATAGAAACCAGTAAGTATTTCTCAATGCTTTTAAATGGAAGTCTATTGTTTCAGATGATCTAGAGGCCTCTAGCATAATAACACGAGTTTTGATTTCTTATTTCATGAATGACTCTTTAAGTGATTATTGTTCTTTCAGTTCCATTATTGTTCTTTTCTATATTAATAAATATTTAGCTTTCATGTCAAGCATTTATTTATAAATTTAGCACAGTGAGTTAGTGAAGAGTTTCTTAACTGCTCTGTATTTCTTCAAATTTTACTAAGCCGAACAATTGTAACCAAGTATTTTGCTTCAAAAATTATTTATTTTCATAATTTGAACTACATTTAAATTATTTTAGTAGTAGTTGAGGCATTTGATTTTATTAAAAAAATATTGTAAATTTTCTTCAAATTAAAAAAAAAAATGAGAAGTGCATTTAGTTATTAGAGGTAAAATTTAATTTTAGTATGTCAGCTTATTGATTTGTTATTTGGGAGATTTCAATATTATTTAGTGAATTTTTTAAGGAAAAGTTTATATGGATTTTCAATTGTATAATGTAATTTTTCGCTTTATTTTTTAAATTAAAATTTTATAGAAAGTATCTTTTAAATTAATACATACCGTTATAATCACACCTTGACACATTTAAAATATACAAATCTCAATAAAATTATTTGTACGATTAAACAAATGGAAGTTCTAAGTTGAAATTGTATTAAATCAATGCAGAAATTTAAAGGTTTTTCTAAATTTGTTTGTCAATAGAAAGAAGAGATTCCATAAGAAGTAAAATCAAAACTTTTATAGAATAATTTTTCAGCGAGGAATAAAAGAAATGACTAACTTAATTTTGTGCTCATCTGTATTTATATCAAACATTTTTTTTTTTCAATATTTTTTTCTGAAAACAGAAATATTTTCATAACAGTTTCGAAAAATAGTTTCCAAATTTTGAAGTAATTTCTGAAAAGTTTAAAATTAAATGAAAATATTATCATGAAGGCAATTGAAATAAGATGAAAAAAAAACTATGTACATTTCAATGGGAACTAAATTTAAGAAATCGTTTTTTCCCCCACGAAATAAAAATAAACCAATTTCCTGTACCCTGACTCTATATTTATATAAGAAAATAGAATAAAAAGTGATAAATATTTAAAATAAAAAAGTGAGAAAAAAGAATAAAAATTGATAAATAGTTAAAATAAATGTGAGAAATAGAATAAAAATTGATAAATAGTTAAAATAAATGTGAGAAATAGAATAAAAAGTGAGAAATAAATTAAAAAGTGATAAATAGTTGAAATAAATGAGAAAAATATAATAAAAAGTGAGAAATATTTAAAATGAATGTGAAAAATAGAATAAAAAGTGATAAATATTTAAAATAAAAAGTGAGAAATAAATTAAAAAGTGATAAATAGTTAAAATAAAGAGTGAAAAAGCTCTTTTCTAAGAAAGACATTAAAGATAATTCCTCGAATATCGCTGTGATAAATGTATGAAGAATGCCAATGAAATTTTGCTGAATGAAATGCATAAAATTATATTACACCCGCATTATAATTATAAACGAAATATATATTAAAAAATTATTTAATATATTACGTTAGCCATGAAAATATACACTTCCTCTACCGCATTGCAACTATCTTTTTCATCAGCCCAAGGCTTCCTGTTACCTCCGATTAATTAGAAGGTCAAGAATGTTGTCCTTACTTATTATCTCCCGATTCGAAACAAAATATTCGTCGGAAAAAAAAACCTACTTTTATGGGCCCCTTCTAGTATTCCTGGGTTCCTTTTAGTTCAAGGATACTCGAGGGCATTGCTCTTTGAAGTTTCATCGTCAGAATTAAAATAATACCAAGAATATTATATGCCCATCGAAACGTAGCCAAGAAACGTGTTCGATTAAATATTGTTAATAATAATGTTTACTTTGATAGAGTGCTTAATGGATATAATCAAGTCTGAGAATTCAGCTTTTGACCAAGGATTATCATAGGTTCATTCCTTTACAACCTGGAGAATATATCATTAGTTGTTCATTTACACAGCAGGGAATAGAAGTTCACTTAACGCATTTGAACAGCGGAAATGTTGAGTCAGAAATCTCGTCTGCTTGAAGTTTTTGAAAAATCATCCGTAGAAAAAAACCCTCCATTTTCAAAAGGAATTGGAAATGAAAATAACCTGTTTTAAGTTCTTCGGACGTGGTAAAGAGTTTAGATTAATTTTTTTATTTAATTTAAATCCGGCTGAAGTTTAAATGCTAATATATATATTCAACATATAATTTGCCAAAACTGTTTATAATAATAATGTTTAGGTTTGAAACATTTTAATTACTATATGAATGAACGCATTATCGCTGGTATATAAATATTTTATCGGATTTTAAATAAATAATCTAATGTTTTAAAATAATTTAATAACTACTTAACATAGTAATAATAATAAAAAACTAAATAAGTTTTTAAAAACTCTGAATTTGGTATTAGTCAACCATTTTTTTTATTTCTTTTTATCAGAGAATTTTAATTAAAGAATTTTAAAAAAATTTCGTTACAAATTTAAGATTTCTTTTTAAAAGTTGATGGAAAAATGGTTGATTTTCATTTATTTTAGTTTGTATATATTCACGAAGTATTAAAAATACAAAGCATTGCGACATTTAGTTTTGAAGAACTGTTTTTTAAATTTGAAATTAGCTATTTAATTTTTTAAACTCCGAACTATTAATTTTTTTAATCTAATAATTTTCCGCTCTGAGAATTCAGCTTTTAAATGATTTTAATGTTAAACATGTTGCCGAATTTTCGTAATTAAAAGTGTTTTCTTAAATGTATTGCTAAATTTGCTCTAAACATTCAGTATGTAAAAAAACCAGTGTAGGCTTAGTGCTCCAAAGAAATGCTCGAAAATTATACAGTATAATGTTACGTACTACGATAATTTCTGATTTCTATATTATTCATAGATACAAAATTACAAATTTAACCCTTTAAGGTGATGATGATTTCGTGTCCGCTTTTTACCGCGGAAAGAGGGGTGCAGTAGCTTCTGAGGGTATGAACCCCTGAGCACCCGAGGGCAGAAGTCTGACTTCTAGCTCAAATGAGGATGAAACACACACACATACGCTTGCATATCCCCCTTTTTACAGGGGGGCACATTCACACATCTCACGGATAGCACACAGAAGAACAACCATGCCCGAACCGGGACTCGAACCCGGGACCTCCAGAACACGAGGCAGACGTGCTACCTCTGTGCCAGCAAGCCGGAACCCTTTGAGATGAAATGGTAATATACTTTTCGCATACCAGACACCATTCTCCATTGGATAAATAAATAATATTTGAGTTATCGTAGAAGTAATCATATTTTCATAGGATTTTTTAAAAAAGTTATCATGTAAGAAAGGGGTTGAAAGAGTTAATATGTAAGATGCAGATTCCTTTAAAAACACGGTTGCACGACGTTTTTTCTGTCGTTTTATTCTAAGTTTTAACTGTTATTCACATGGAAATCAAATTGGACTGATTATGAAACTGATAAACTCTTATCTTTAGTATCAATGATTGAAAATAAACATCAAAGGTTTCGACTATGTAGACTAAGTAGCTATCTAGGTATAATAGGCTGAAGGTACCCCCTCCCTCCCGCTGATTGATTAAAAACATTTATTACTTTAGTTGATAGGTAAATAAATTTGTAAAAAATACAAGTTATATCAATTATAAAACATTTTTTAATTTAAAAGATATTAGTTGGAAGTTATAAAATAAATTAATTTAAATTAAGACAATGTTAGATTTAATAAGTTTCCATCTCTTTAAGTTCACATTATTCCGACAGTATTTGTAAATACTGAACGCCTAATTATATTAATATATTTATAAAAGCTTGATGATTAGTCATAAAAACAAATAAAAATGCCTTTTTTACAAAAAAAGTAAAATAAAAAATCAAAATCAAATCTTTCCAGAATGTTATATTGAAAATACGGAATTAAAACAGCAAATTTATTTAAAGATTAACTGCCTAGGACCTCATAATCCGCCACTGAAAATTAGCGATTAAAAACACATATTATCGAGGTTAGAAAATTCGTGATCAACAACAAAATAAATCATTATATGATTCTACATCGAATCATATAATGATGGTGGTTTGTGGATTTGCTCATTGGGGGTGCAATTTTTCTTTTAATTATCCACGCATCGATTCTCTTTCTCTAAGTTCATTGATCAATGCGGCCAAGCTGATGCTTAGTCTTGTTCTAGAAGCTCAGTTTCCACGCCACTAAGTAATGGGTGGTTTACAACTGTGAAGAAGAATTAAAACTGCGCTTACTTTATTTTACCTAATTTTATGGAAGAATGTAGAGTGAATGGTTGGTTGATCCCAGTTAAGGAGTAACATTGTGGTCATAAAGAGGTTTAACAAGGGAAATTACATCTCCTACAAAATTGACAAATGGCGCAAGAATGTCAACTAAATAAGTATATGCTCATTTGGCCATTTATTCGGCATTATGTCATGCGGTTTGTAAGAGAGTAGTTAGAATAAGAGACCTAAACCCTTCTAATGAATTAAATTGAGTTAGTTTTATTGGTTTAAACAAAAAAAAAACAATATGTAGTTTCGAAATATAATTGTTGATTTCAAAATAAATCAGACATTAGTTTTGAATTCATAAATGTGAAAATTATTTAACTACGTCTATTGTAGTACGTATAAAGTTGAAATGGCTGAATTCAGAATTTTCTTTAAGAATCTGAATATTACAAAAGATTTTTTTTTAAAAAATAAACATTTCATGAAGTTTCTTTGTTTTCCGTTTTAAAAAATGTAATTTTAAAATACAATCTTGAAGCACATAAAAAATAAGATTTTAAAAGTGCATTAAAACTTCAGAATAGATTTAATGGTGGTGATGATATCGTGTCCTTTGTGCCACGGAAAGAGGGATGCAGTACCTTCTGAGGGTATGGACCCCTGAGCACCCGAGGACAGAAGTCTGACTTCTAGCTCATATGAGGATGAAACGCACACACATGCTTGCACAGCCCCCTTTTTACGGGGGGGATACATTCACACATCTCACAGATAGAACACAGAAGAGCAACCATGCCCGAACCCGGGACTCACAGAATAGATTTAATCTCAACTGTATATGAATAAAGCAAATCTAATTTCAAAGTTATTAAGTATTTTCGTTTTATAAACTTTAGAAAACTGGTAACTTACCACCTGATGCAGACATTTTCAATGTCGTTTTTATTGAACGGTATTGATTTTCTTACTGATGCAAAAGAAACAACAACTTAACAATTTTCCCTGCTTTGATTTTAGATTGGAAACTCAATAATTCTTGAAGGCAGTTTGACAAAAGTATATTGAGATAGTGATACTGAAAAACTTTGTCGTAATTCGACAATTTCTGAAAATTATGCCTGTTTACTATTGTTTTGCAATGCGTTTTAGAAATTAAAAAAAAAAGAGAAGTTATCTTTAAAGTTGTTCCTTTGAGCAAAGAGTTCGATTGATTAATTTACAAGAATTAAAATTTCAACAAATTCAATTTTTTACGTAATTTCCAGTCTAACGAAAAGGAAACAAACATTTAAAAATTTTAAAAGTCTGAAATACAAAGATATTAGCAAAAATTTATCTTAATTCCAAATTTATTATTGATAATTCTGTCAATTACTTATTAAGAATTAGACAGAGGAAAAGACAGCTTATATTCCCAAATTCCAAACCACTTCTGCCTCCTCCATTTATACCCACATCACCTGCATCTGTTATCTCTATTACATTTATATCCCGTGACAACTATCGCATTCCTTTTCTATTACAGGATACATTTTCCTGCAGACAATTTGACCTACTAAAACAAGGAATAGCATCGTGTGCCGTTATCTTAAAACGAATGGCGTAGCCGTTCAGTAAGGGAGAAATAAAAGCAAAACGAAGTCAGAAAACTTTTTCCAAAAGAAGAAAAAAAAAAAAGCTGGGTCGCCAAAAATGAAACACCGAACCGCAATACCGGATGAAGATTCTCCTTCAACGTACAAAAATAGGGCAGCGATTCATGCAACAGGTGGAATGATGAGCCAAGGGGGTGGGGGAATGCTTGACCCGACGTTCGACTAAGAAAGATGGCCTGCTAACCATGACCCTCAATCAGCTGTGTCCTTTTGCCCTGACTGTAGACTTGGCAGTTGAGCGTAACATGCTAGAGTTAACGTTTTTGCTTTTTTTTTTTTCTGTGCCATATTTGGCAGGTGATCGTTTGAATGAAAACGGCTTAAAATTTAAATAAAACAAATAAGCGTGAATTTAATTATTGAAATGCTATTTACAAAAAACACATTTCTTTGCAGGTCACTAACGAAGGTTAAAAATAATGCCGATTCCGTGGGTGATTAATACTATGGAGGAATGTGCAGTAAATCGATTATCAGGAATTAAAAATATTTTATTTTTGAATGAATCTATGGGAATTTTGAAGATGATATTTGTATCCTCTATTTTTTTAAATGCCAGATTAAATACACTTAAAAATAAAAACGACAAACGCTTTTGTTTGTAAATTATAATGTATTTTTAAAATTTTAAAATATAATTTAAAATAAATCTAAATTTTAAATTCAATAAGCTATTACAAAAATACATGCGTCTTCCTCGTGTTCTGGGAGTCTTGGGTTAGAATCCCGGTTCGGGCATGGTTGTTCTTCTGTGTGCTATCTGTGAGATGTATGACTGTGCCCCCCTGTAAAAAGGGGCCGTACAAGCCAATGTGGTGACCGTGTAGCTAAGTCGTTCTGTGTGCCCTATTTAGCACTACTTCAAAAACAAGAGACGCTCCTTTCAGCTTAAATCTGCTGCTATATCAGCAGGAAGCTTATCCATGGGAAGTGCCATAAGTAACAGCAACAAAAAGAAAAAGAAACTTATGTGCCTATAACAGAAAAAGAAAATCAATTTTAAAAACATTAATAAAACACGGTATATAATGAAATTACATGATGCATAGCAAGATATTAAATCGCAATTTTAAATCTTCTTACTAATAAATAAATCAAAAAAAATTCCTTTTTTTCCGAATTTATTTATAGTTTTTTTAAAATATTAAATACATTATGCTTTAGATTATTAAAAGTTGTTGATAAATCAATAAGTAGTGTAAATTTCATTTAAAATTTGTAGTGAATATAATTGATATGAAATCATAGGTTTTGTAGGAAACGAGATTATATAAAAAAAAATTTATGTTGCACATTTGGCAACAGCTGTAAATAGATAGTTAGGTTCGTGAAAGAATAAAGTAAAGTTTTGATATTTCTCATTCTATTTTATTACAAACCCATACAGGTTTCAACAACCAAGAATTAAAAATCGGTGTTGATTGATCAGAAATAATTAGATTGATAAAAACATAAATTATTCCTTGATTATTCAATTCAACCCATATTACCAAAGAACCTTTGAAAATAAAGATTCTTTTTATGCTTTATGATTTACTTTGGTCTTCGTCGTAAATATTTGTTACACGTGATGTCAGGCGTAGATTTGAAAATACGGATATACCTGTAGTCCAGTAGGGGTCATGCGCTAGTTAATCCGGATTTGTGACGCTCTAATGCGTATCCGAATTCTGTTGACGGGTATCAATTCTAATCTATATCAGGAGAATACCCTATTTCATGCCTTGTTGCCTGAAAGATCTTATCTATTAGAATCATCTTCAAATGTAACGCACTCGTTATCTTGACTTTTTTCAGGCTAGGCTTGATTGATATTTGCTTGTAATGAAGATATCAGTTATTAATAGTTCATTCCATTTAGCCTATATAAAAAAGGATTTAAAATCAGACATTTTATATTGAATATAGTTTTTAGCTTAGATAGCCGATATTTAGCTGAGGTAGAATATTTTGTAAAAGGACAATACTTAGGCAATATGGAATAATTAAATGTGCATGGTATGTCGTACACAGCGCTAACGAACTTTTATCCTACTATCTGACATACCAATGCATTACTTTGATTAAAATTCTTTCATGTATATTGATTACTTGTAGAAACTTCTTTTGAATAAAATATAATATCCTTTCAAATATAAAGAATTTTTCATTTTTAAACATACGTACTGAAATAAAAACGAAATTTTAGAAAAATAGTTCTAGAATTGTTAAAAGTCTTAACGTCGCCCAGTAGATGAGTATACTTTTAAACGTCCTGCTTTCAAAACCATGATCGCTAACATTTCTAAAAAATTCATTATAACTGCATTAAACTGCATTATTATTATAACTGCATTAACTG
The DNA here is from genome assembly GCA_026289955.1 of Argiope argentata. Taxonomy (NCBI): domain Eukaryota; kingdom Metazoa; phylum Arthropoda; class Arachnida; order Araneae; family Araneidae; genus Argiope; species Argiope argentata. Next base: position 3,120,683 of record JAOUZG010044037.1, on the reverse strand, counting down.
CATTATTAAGAATTAAAAGGATGTCTTTGAAAAGGTGAAATTTTTTAATTCTATAATAACGTAATTTTTTTTGAAAAGTTCTCCCTGGAGGAGGGAGTAAAATATTTGTTAATTTCACCCACACTACTGTGGTTGCATTCATCATACATCTGCTTTTTTACAAGGACATTACTTTTCTTACCTTTAGAAGGTAAGAATTAGATTTAGTAATATATGTTATTATATTACTAATTCAAACCAATTAAATAATGATAAAACATGCAAATAAAACATGAAATGCATCTTAATAAAAAAGAAATTAAAAAATCGCAGTCGAGTAATTAAAAATCAACATTAACTAAATTTACTTTAACTAATTAATGTAAAAAGATTAAAACGAAACCTGGGCAAATTTCAATGTACCATGTTAAAACAGAATTTCTTACCCAAGCACCACGTGCTTGTGCAAGTTAAATTATATCTTTATCCAATGTAATTGTTTCATTCAATTAGTAACTTAAGTATCGCAAACAATAAAAAAAATTGCATTATTGTTAAAAAAATATCACATTTCCTATTTATCTCATTTCATATAATTACGTGCTCAAAATTACATTTTTCTCTGTTTTATTTGCTGTAGTCATCAATTTATTGTTTTTAATCTGAGCTTTTTGTAATTAGGATGGCAAAGCGTTATTAAAAGCTGATTTTTCGAGATGCTCGTGCAGATAGTAAAATTTTTATTTTTCGCCTACGAATTTTTGTCGATGCCAAAAAACATCATGTTATGATTATGATAAAAATTAATTAGATTTATTAAACATATCGTGCAAAAAGGAAATTGATGGCATTGATATAAATAAATTTTGGATCTTCGGATGGTTTCAAAATAATTCTTTTAAAACTATTTGCTTCTAAAAGAGGAAGAGATGCATAGAGATGAGAAATGTACATGCATACATATATAAGTGTATGATGACTTTTGACTTTTGTTTAATTAAGTGACTATGACTTTTATTTAAATTAAGATTTTTAGACACTACCCCATGCATTAATGATACATCATTACATTTGCTGACATTCCGAACATCGAAAAATAATCTGTTATAGCTTATAAAGTCTTAAGCTAATAGAGAAGTTGTAATAAAAATAATTTTATTTTAAAACCACTTCAATATTTTTATAAATATTTCGGCATAAGAAACGATATTGTGAATATTAGTGAGGTTCCATTATGTGATATGTTTTCTTGTTAATACATTTTTATGAACCGAAATTTGAAACAATGTCAGAGTAAAAGATTTCAAATTTATATCCCCCTCTTTATTAGTAAAAAAGCAACCATTCCAAAGTATTTCTAAAAATTAATTTAAAAATTATTAGAAAAAAAAATTTCAAAAATAAATATTAAAAAAATATTTTCATATGTTTACTATGATTTTTAATACTCATTAAAAAGGTTAAAACAAAAATCTGTAAAATTAAAAACAGATTTAATTTTGAAAATGTCGCTGTTGTTACTTATGGCACTTGACTATGGACAAACCCCCTGCTGATGCAGTAGCAGATTTAAGCCGAAAGGAGCGTCTCTTGTTTTTGAAGTAGTGCCAACTGCGGCCAGGATTACGATTTAACTCCATACACACCACATTTGCTTGCACAGCCCCTTTTTACTGGGGGGCACATTTCCACATAGAACACAGAATAACAACCATGCCCGAACCGGGACTCCCAGATCACAAGGAAGACGCGCTTCCTATGTGCCAGAAAGTGACATATAGTATATAGAAGTAACTGTTAAGATGTCTGTTTAATATTGCATGAAAAATTGCGTTCTGCTTTTAAAATACAGCAAATATGCAATTTTACTTTGCTTCAGTCGAATTATATTTGTCAGATTTCATTTATATATTATTTTACAATTCTTAATATTATTAAATAATTCGCCTTACTTTATCAAATTAATTATTTCATATAATTAATTGTATAATCTATTAACAAAATGGATATCCAATTATCATAAATGAATTATAGTAGTTTAAAATAAAACATAAACGAAAAAATTAATTATAAATAAGGTTCATGATTATGAAATCGTTTCAGCATCAAACTATTAATTTTACCTATTCTAATCTGAAAATCATTTCTTTCTTAGATCCAAGAGCAAAAGACTGGCCACTTACTGGAAGTCCGTTTCCTATGCTGACCATCATAGCGTCATACTTGTATTTCGTGAAAATATTTGGACCCGCCTACATGAAAGATAGGAAACCATTCCAGATCAATGGCATCATCGTAGGGTACAATCTTCTAATGGTAGTCCTCAGTGCGTTCTTCTTTTTCTATGTAAGTACCTTAATAAAATTATTGGATTATTTATGCAAGCTTATTATAGGTAATAACATTTACATGATCTCAACTGCTATGAAAAAAGTTATTTTTATTTATTCTGAAATATATGTAGGCTCTAAATCTTGAAAACCCTTTCAATCCATCTAGAGCTATAATAATAATTGAATTTAGTCAACCGTCAACTCCAGTATCAAAAATGGTTCAAAATATTTGACATTTTTTCCCAAGAATATTTGAAGCCGAATGGAGAAAAAAAATGAAGAAAAAATAAAGATTGAAATGAAATCCGCTTTGCACATTTCAATGTATTATGTCAGAACAAGTATCGTATGAAGTCTAAAATCAAGTCAAATCTATTTTATTTATCGATTGATATTGAGATAGTTGCAATAATGTTATACACATATTTTTTAAAACTTTTAATTAAAATGAAAATACAGTTGTCAATAATTACAACGCACTGCACATGCGTGAATTTCCAACGCCAATTTGGGCAATGCAAATGTGTGAATTTTCTACGCCAGTTCTTTATTCTGTTTTATTTTAATGTAAAAATACTTCAGAATTAAACCAAAAAAAAACTATTAATTAACAATGTTTAATTTCAAATGCACCAAATACTAAGAAAATAATCAGAATCGTTTCAAATTATCGTTCGGTCAAAAACATCTTAAGCCTAACCTCATTAGCATGGAGGAAAAAACTGAAGTATTACTCATTCGGCAGTTGGGAAATGGAGATTTTTGGCGAGAAAGTAAGAAAAGTGTCGTATTTACTACCGGGTGTCCAAAAAATTCCCGTACTGATGATTTATGAATTTATTTTACAAAAACAACAGAATTAAAAAGAATTATTTTTATGCACATGATAAAAAGCACTTTTAACATAACTAAGGAAAAAATACTGAACTTACATTTATAATAAATGTTCAAAATGTCCATCCCTTTCTTGGAGACAAAGCTGAACTCGTTTGCGCATGTTTTTCGAAACGCGATTTAACATGCTAGAAGTGACTTCTTGGGTGATTGCGATTTTCAAATAATCGATTGTTTGAGGATCATCTTCATAAACTTTGTCCTTTAAATATCCTCTCAGAAAAAAGTCCGGGATGGTCAGATCAGGTGGCCAAAGATTTTTTGAGATAAGTCGATCGCCGAAAAAAGCTTCAAGCATGTCCATGGTTTCATTACTCGTATGGCAAAATTTAATATACTTGAAAAAAAAATCATGGAAAAGGATTTTTTTTTTAAATTTGAAGTACGAGAACTTTTTGAACACCCGGTATTTTCCATGCAATTTCTATGTTTTTTCTCCAAATAAAAACCTTCCTCGTGTCTTACTGAAAATATTTTTTTTAAAAAAGTTATCCGAATTGGTCGAACCGTTCTCTAGTTTTGTGCTTATCAACACATTTGACGATTCGTTTCTATTTATATAGATAAACGGATCAATTTGTAAATTTATCTGACTTCTGCAAATTTTAATTAAACTGAGTTTTTGTTTGTACACAATTCAATATTTATTTCCTTTGATTTCAGGGAGGTAGCAAAACTTATTTATTTGGCAAATACAACTGGATGTGCGAACCCGTGAACTATTCAACAGATCCCGAAAGTATGCTGGTAAGTCGAACTTGACTTTATAATAAGAAACGTGTTATGATATAAAGTCTAGCAATGCTCACATATTTAACATGTAAATCTGTCCAACAATGTGGCAGGTAATACACATAATCTCAAGCTAGTTAAACGTGATAGATACATGGTGAATAAATACGGAATGTAACGTAGACGTTTATAGGAATTAACTTTTTCGTGTAGACAGTAATTTAGCCTATCATGCTTAGGTTTAGTGGTTTCGCTTAGATCATGCAACAGCGTTCAGTGGTAACTTGAAACAACAAAATTAATACTTTACAATCCCATATTATGCTAATATTGCACTCATATTGAGAGACAATCTCACATTTTAGAATCATGAGAATTTTGCATTTTAGAATCACAAGAATCTCGCATTTTATCACGATTTTCGTTACGACTTAAATATTATGTAACATTTTTCGGTGGATAAAATACGATTAATTCGTTACATCTTTTGACGTAAAAGAATATTCCCTTTGTAAATTTAAATTTACATAGTAAGCTTAGTATCTTAAATTTAGTAATATTTATGCAGTACATTACAAAACAGTAAGCTTAGTATCTTAAATTTAAAATATTTATGAAGTACATTACAAAACAATAAGCTTAGTATCTTAAATTTAGTAATATTTATGCAGTATTTTACAAAACTGGAAAGGTATGTAAGTTAACAGAAAAGAAAGCGACATATTTTGCATTTTCAATTAGTTTCATCTCATGTTAATACTGCCTAGGAAAATATTAACAAAATTCTTAATAAACTAATTGTGATGATAGAGGAATTTACTTAAATAAACATAGAGCTATTTTCCTTCTGATTTAAAATATTTGATTAAAGTTGCAGTCTATACTACGCAATTAGAAATGTAAAAACAAAAAACTTTAAATTAAAAAACATATTATTTTTATAAAATAGAAAAAATGCTTTTTGATAGTTTACTTAAAATTCTATTTTTCTATTTATTATACGATTAGTATTAAATGTTACTGTTTTCGCGAATTAAAGATGTCGAATCAAAATATCTATTGATTATAATGTAAATTTGTGAAGGTTATATATTATTTAGTTCTTAAAGCTAAAATTTGATTAAGTTTTGTCGGAATATAAAATATTGAATTTGTATTTTTTATATTTTTATCTAGTTAGTCCAACTCGGCTGGTGGTATTTGATGCTTAAAATCACTGAATTTGCTGATACGGTAAGTGATTTTTGGAGAGAGTTTATTTGAAAAAAATTACAATTTTTCAAAGTAATTTTAAATTTAATTTTTAACTTATAATTCATTGTAATCAATTGAAGAATATAAAAATGTATTTTAATTGAAGTATTTTTATAAAAATATTATACATTTAAAAGCATTTATTTTCCAATCTTTTATTACATTTTAATTTGTATTTTATTTTGCAATATTAAGTATTATTTCAGTAAGGTTTTCAGTACCTTTGGGATCAATTGCTCTTTTTAAAACTGATTATTTAAGAAAAGCAAATATTGTTATCAAAATTGTGCTACTAAATATCATTGAAAGCGATAAAAAATTATTATGTTCAAAAACTTCTTATAAAATAAATTTTAAATATGTAGATTAAATGGACACGATTTGCTACGTCCACTGTTTTTTTTAATATGGTTATTAAGAATCAAAAAATATAAATATTTTTTTGTTTGTTTTTCCAGATTTTCTTTGTTCTAAGGAAAAAATTTAACCACATCAGTACACTCCATGTTGTTCATCACGCTTCCGTTGCCTGGGGAGTTTGGATTGGACTTAAATTTGGTCCAGGTAATTTGATTTTCTAAAAACATGATTGCTTTCCTTGTTGTTAGCATAAGACATGAAACATTCAGGGGTTATTATTAGCATGTGAGAACATGATGTTGTTGTTTGGTTAGGAGGTTTTGATGTTTTCAAAATTTACGGGCAAAAAATATTTTTACCTGCTCTTACCATTATTGAAAGCAGATGTGTTTTTAAAAGGTTGTCCTCCTTTTACCAGTACTGCTTTATTATTACGCACGCTTCTATGACAGCAGATGCGTTTTTAAAAAGGCCGACGAAGAACTATGTCATCATAACTGTTATTTCATCGCAAGATTGATAGA
>JAOUZG010044037.1:3099870-3113818 GCA_026289955.1 Argiope argentata | reverse complement strand
AAAATTAGTGAGTTTACAAAATTAAGTTTAGTAAAATTAGTGAGTTTCATTAGTAAGTTTACAAAATAAAGTTTAATAAAATTAGTGAGTTTTATTAGTAAGTTTACAAAAGTAAGTTTAGTAAAATTAATGAGTTTTATTAGTAAGTTTACAAAATTAAATTTAGTAAAATTAATGAGTTTTATTAGTAAGTTTACAAAATTCAGTTTAGTAAAATTAGTGATTTTTATTAGTAAGTTTACAAAATAAAGCTTGGTAAAATTTGTGAGTTTCATTAGTAAGTTTACAAAATTAAGTTTAGTAAAATTAGTGAATTTCATTAGTAAGTTTACAAAATTAAGTCTAGTAAAATTTGTGAGTTTTATTAGTAAGTTTACAAAAAGACCTGTTTTCATAATTTTTTTTTCTAAAATAGCATATAAAATCTTATCTTTTGGTTCACTTAAAGTTATAAGTAAATCTGATTAAATTCCATATTTGGAAAAAAATGCGTGAGTGGTAAACTCTTACGACTACTCCATTTCCGCTACGCTTATACAGTCCATATGTCAATCTTAATGATGAAAAAAACTTATTTTTATATTTATTTTTTTAGGTTAGCATTTGTTTTCTCAGTAAAGTCCCCTAATTAAAAAAATTTAAAAAGCCTAACCTGATCTAAATTTAAAATTTGAAATCGTTACATCTGTTTCAGAGATACTCGTAATAATTTTTTACACACACACACACACACACACACACACACACACACACACACACACACACACACACACACACACACACACACACACACACACACACACACACACACACACACACACGAATTGTCGTTTAAACTATAAGATTAAAACTGATCTATCAAAATATCAAAGAACATTTTTGATATTTTGATAAAAGCGTATTACAGTGCCATATAAATTTACTAGAAATAATTTACCTTCTCGGAGTTATATCGATATGTTAGGTACATGTTCTCATATTCATATGCCTTCTCTCCCTGAAGGTTATCTTAATATTACCAATATATTTTTATTTTTTGGCAATATGAGATTATATGCACCTTCAGTAAGACCCCATAATTTTTTCTTCATAATCCTAGCTTGAAAAAAAATTGCCTTTTTTCTCAATAAAATATCTATCATTATTTAGCTTTATTTTCTAATAAATTAATAAATCATACAATGAGGTAAAAATTAATTTAATTTAATTTTAAAGACACATAAATTTTAAGAACTTTTCCTCCTAATTTTTCACACATATTAAGTTTGTCTATCCTTTTATAGTGAATCATAGTTTAAAAATATTACAATTTATTTTACATTTTTAACGTCCATTTGACATGTGCCAGATTTAATATCTTTAAGTTTAAATGAATAAGTCATCAAATGTGCCAAATTATTGAGTACAAATCCAGATATTTGTGTTCTAATTTTTCGAAAGCTTCAAAGGTTCTTTTGTTGGTGATATGCTGTTGACTGAAGTAGAAAAATTTAACACTTTTATTTTAGAAATAAATATAACAATAAGTGGCATACACATTTGCTCTAAATTCGAACAATATTATTGAATAAAATATGCAAAATGTTGCTTTTATGCCAAAAAGTTGTCACATCATCATTGAAGATAGTATGTATAATAATGCTGATATACCGAAAAATTGCACAAAATTTTGTAAAAAGTATATTTAATGTTGCTTATTTACTCAAAAGTCATCACATCATTATTGAATGTATTATGCATAATACTGCTTATTTACTCAAAAATCATCACAATATTAGTGACTATAATATACATAAGGTTACTTATATACTTAAAAGTAGTCTTAAAACTTTGCATGAATTATTTATTTTTGAACCATTATCATTTTCAATCCTCATTAATTACTGGTTAACCATCTTTTATATCCCTGATATTCAATGGTGGACAATTGAAACAAGCTTATTGGCGCAGAAATCAAATTTTGTCGCCAAACTATGCCAAATGTATAAGTTTTTTTAAATATTAAAATAAAATGCTAAAATATCCTTTACAGATCCAGTTCATCATTGCAACCATCCACGCTGCCATCCCCATCTTCTATGATTGCGGATTCCAACCAGTATTTGCCTACATCATTATCTTCCATGCTGTCCTCTTCCTCGGAATGTTCTACAACTTTTACAGGAAGACTTACACCGAGCAGATTCGCCTGAAGAACAAGAGTCGACAGATCCTCGAAGAAATGAAGAAGAACGAGCAGCAACAGGCTGTGGCGCAAAACAGTCTGAAAAAAGAGGAATGAGCCAAAATTTGGTGAAAGGAAAATAATTATGGACGCATTTTCTCAGGGTGCAGCAAAAAATATCCAGAAAGGGTTACTGGCTTCGTTGTTAACTCTCTTTTTTAAAGCGGGGTGTAAGAGGTGAAAATCATGTATAAAACAACTTTTGTTCGTAATTCTAACTATTGAAGTATGTTGTATTGATTTACAGGAAAAGAAAGCCTAGAATGGTTCCTCGCTCTGTTCGATAATATTCATCATCCATTTATTTTCCACTGTTTAGAAAATAATTGTTGAAATTATTATTTCTGAAAGAGTTATAATGAAATAATATATTTCATATTTTCTGTAAAAGGTTTGTTAAAATTATAAAGAAAACCTTACAAAATCTCGATATTTTACTATACAGATAATATCTTCTCTCGATATTTTATTTTACAGACATTGATATTTATGCTTTTAGATTAAAATAAGGCTTCCAAATATTATTAAATATTATTATACATAATCAAAGATTTTATATTAGAAATTAACCGATATAATTTTAATTCAAAAAAAATATTCTCTCATGTAATCTTAAAAATGAATTAATATAATATTCATTTTTACTAAGTGGAAACAATATTATATACATTCGGAGATTCTAATTATATCGGAGATTCTATTATATCGTAAATTCTAATTATATCGGAGATTCTATTATTCGGAGATTCTAATTATATAAAATAACAATATATCGTCAAAATATTTTGGAGTCTGATTTATGTCACCTTTTTATGCAATACACAATCAATTGTGAATTAATTGGTAAAAGTTAGATATTGTTTACTATTTAATTTTTTTGCAGTTGTTCTCTCTTGTCAAATGAATCAACCCAGTTTATGCACTTTGTTGAATCATGCACCATTTACTTTATATTGTTTTTTTGTATTATACGTGTTGGTATGCATCATTTTCTCATTTTGTAAATAAATTTTCACAATTTTTTCCTACTACTTTTCTGTGTGTTCATCATTTGATTTATCAGAAACATTGAAGAATTGCCACTAAATTAATTATTTGAAGGTAAAATAATTTATAGGAACTCATAGGGAATATAATTAAGCTAACAAATCAACAGAGAAGTAATTAAATTGTATTGCTTTACAATGATTAACATATTTTTCCAAACGCTAATTATATTATTTTACAAAATTCTTGATAATGAATTTCATCAAACAGCCTCTTTTTTTTCAAATCTAACAAATCCTTAAGTTTTATCTGTGTTTTAGATATTTCTTGTCAATATTTTTTAATTAGAAAATATCTATTAGATATATTTTTAAAAGAATTAGCTATTTAAAAGAAAAAATCTATAAGACAGTACGAACTGATAAAGTTAAAGTTCTGTCACTTGGTTTAAATAGAATTTATTTACTTTCTCGTATACCTAGGATAGAGAAAATATAGTAATCGCGAAAGAATTTGAACTCAAGATTTTCATGAATTTCTGCGATTCAAATCTCCTACAGTTAAAAAAAACACTTTTAAAAAGCATTCGTCTATCTGCTTGCTAACCCAAAGATACTCTGAGCTAGAGTGATGAAATTAGGTGTATAATCTTAACACAATATTTGTAGATCTCTGTCAAATTTTTAGCAAAATTCATTCAGAAGAAGTCTGTTTGTCTGGGTGATTCGAAAGTAAGTTAACATGGCAACTATAAAAAGAAAAGAAAATAGGTAGATAAAATTAGCTATTTAGATTTATTGTCCATAATGTAGACACTTATCAAAGTTTGGGCCAAATACGAAAAAAGGATGGCCATCTGTAATCTATTTTTTCACAAATATATAATCATGATAACTCAAAAACACTTATAAAATATGGTATGGTATTTAATGACTACAAATGTTGTTTTACCTCAAATAAATCGCTTGGGAAAATAATATCTAAAATACAGATTCGTATTTACCGCATAAGATTGATTATCGCTAAAAAAATCACATCGAGAATGACAAGATAGATTCGTAAAAAGGCCAATCTCGTTTGAGAAGTTAATATTTCGGTTAACTATTGTACGCTTGTACCAGGCAAGGCATTCTATGGAATAGCGTCTTTCTATGAGAGTTTTTGGGAAACCACTCTAATGGTTCGTAGAAATTGTTAACACTTTAAGCATTCAAAGCACAGCTCCACTTTTTCATTTTAACTAAAAAACAACAAATGTAAAAGGAAATATTAACACTAATCATCTGATCTGACACATCACACTGTATATAAGCAAGAATTGGTTAGCAATGTCGATATTGCAGAAACATAAATATTATGTCTACTTAATTAGATGGGTTTTTTTACTCAAATGCACGTTTTTTTAATAATTTTTTTAGTAACCAGAGCTGTTCGATCTGTTATTGCCTTTACAATTAAAAATTAAATTAAACAAATGAATGATCCATTGGATAATAATTATCACGAAATAACATTTTATTACTATTAAAAAAGGTTAATTTTTTCTGTTGACATTTATAATGAAAGAGAAGAACTTGTATAATTTATGCTAGTGCTAAATATTGTCTATCAAAATACTGGGCAATACTTGTAAGTATCAGAAAGGGCTTTGAAAATCGCCAGAAATCTTTTCAACTGCCAAAGATATTTTAATTAAAGTACATTAAAAACCTCATAAAAATTAATATAATACATCGAAAAATCGTATGTCAAATTAATCACAATTGTTTTTACAATTATTATTATTGTTATTTTGTATTTGAGGATTGTTTTTATCATGTCCGAACATAATATTGTTTTAAGAATTAGAGTTTTAGCGTCAACAAAAATCCGTAGGCGAAAAATTGAAATTTTATTATCTGCACGGGCATATAAAAAAATCAGCTTTTAATAAGGTGTTGCAATTGCTTTTACAAAAGATCTGATTAAAAAAATAAGTTAATGACTACCACAAATAAAATCTAGAAAAATTTCATTTTGAGTACGCGATTATATAAAATGAAATAAATAGGAAATGTCATTATTTTTTAAAACAATAAATGCGATACAAAGTTTTTTTTAGTCATTTGTGATACTAAAGTGACTTATTCAATGAAAATATTAAAACGAACAAAAATATAATTAATTTAACTCGTACGAGAACGTGGTGCTTGGCCGTTCAAGAAATGATGTTCTGACATGATACATTAAAATGTGCATTCAGATCTCATCTTTCTTTGTGACTATCCTTATTACCATTTATTGACGTCACATTGCCATTTATAAAGAAAGAGAAGTAACCAGTAAAATTTATCTTAGTAATATATATTGTTATTACATAGTCATGTTGAAGAGCTGCATTAATTTCACTTAATAATAAAACAAAAAACTCGAAATTTAAACTTTTTGAGATTGAATTGAAATTATTTTTGGAAGAAATTAACAATTTCGGAAATGAAGATAATATCTATGCCGTCGTTTCCCGTTTTCATTAAAAACATTTTAAAATTTTAAAAATATTAAGCATATAGTTAATGTATTAATATAATAATCATAATATTTATCGTTATTTGAAGCATACTATTAAGGAACCCAACAACTATCAGATGTAGTATTGGTCTGACTGCAATAATAAATGCAGTATTTTTCTGACTGTACTAGGTTTTGTTGTTGTTTCTCATGGCACTTGCTATGGACAAGCTCGTTGAGGTAGTCAGCGATTTAAGCCTGATCAGCGTCTCTTGTTTTCTAGTAGCGCCAACTGGGGCCAAGAGTACGACTTTTGTTACTCGCACATCCCATTCGCTTGCTCAGCCCCTTTTTAGGGAAGGGGAAGGCTCATTCACACACCTCACAGATAAAACAAAGAAGGATAACGATGCCTGAACCGGAGTACGAACCCGGGATGTCCAGATCAGAGGGAAAACGTACTACTCTTATGTCAGGACGCCGGCTGATTGTACTAGTAAATGTAAAATTGATTTTAATATTGTAGTTGGTCGATTAAAAACTACAATATTAATACGCGTTTCGTTATCACTGGGTTTACGGATGTTAACAATATATTTATTTCATCAAATTAATATATATATATATATATATACACTGAAGTCACAAAAGTCATGGGATGACTGTTAATATCGTGTCAGTCCTCCTTTTGCCCGGCGAAGTGCAACAACTCGACGTGTCATGGAGTCCACAAGTCGTTGGAAGTCCTCTGCAGGAATATTGAGCCATACTGTCTGTATGGACGTCCATAATTGTGAAAGCGTGGATGGTGCAGGAGTTTGGGCACGAATGGAACTTTCGATGATGCCCCATAAATTCTCGATGGGATTCCTATCGGGCGATCTAGGTGGCCAGATCATGCACTGGAATTGTCCGGAATGTTCTTCAAACCAATCGCGAACAGTTCTGGCCCAGTGACTTGGCGCATTATTATCCATAAAAATCCCATCGTGGGTACGTGGGGTACGTGTAGGTACTTGAAGTCAATGATTGGCTGCAAGTGATCTGCAAGCAGTTGAACGTAACCATTTTCAGTCAATGATCGGTTCAGTTGCACTAGACGACCGAGTCCATGCCATGTAAAAACAGCCCATACCATTATGCAGCCGCCACCAGCTTGAACAGTGCCTTGGTGACAGTTTGGGTCCATGGCTTCGTGGGGTCTGCGCCACACTCGAACTTTACCATCAGCTCGTAACCACTGAAATCGTGACTCATCTGATCACGCCACGGTTTTCCACTGGTCTAGGGACCAGTCGATATGCTCACGAGCCCAGGAGAGTCGCTGCAGGCGATGTCGTTCTGTCAGTAAAGGCACTCTAGTCGGTCATCTGCTGCCATAGCCCAAGGAAGACAAATTTCGCCACACAGTCCTATCGGACACGTCCCTCGTACGTCCCACATTGATTCCTGCAGTTATTTGACGAAGTGTTGCGTGTCTATTGACATTTGCCATTCTACACAGACGTCGGCGGTCTCGGTCGTTAAGGACAGGTGTTCGCCTACTGCGCTGCCCATGATGGGATATGATACCTGAAATTTCATACTCTCGGCACACTCTTGATACTGTGGATCTCGGAATGTTGAATTCACTAACGATATCCGCAATGGAATGACCCATGCGTCTAGCTCCAACTAACATTTCAAAGTCTGTTAATTCTCGTCGTGCCGCCATAAATCACGAAAAACCTGTTCACATGAATAACTTGAACACAAATGAAAGCTCTGGAAAACGAACTGCGCATTTATACTTTTTCGCTGCGACACTACTGCCATTTGTATTTTTGTATATTGCTATCCCATGACTTTTGTCACTTCAGTGTATATATATATTAACGATTAACATCGATACAGATTACATTAATTTATAATTTTTTAGCATATATACGTTTGTACTAAGCATTTCTTTTTGTGGATATTTATCCTTTTGCCTGAATGCACTTATTGTAATAAAAGAAACTCAAATATTTATTTGTCGGATTACCGCAGTCAGCTGATACTGCGTTTAGTGCTTGAACTTACAGATTATAATGTATGTCTATAACATTTAATGACCAAAGAATTGAATGAATAGAGATGAATAAAGATAGAAAGATTAATAAAGAATCACGGAAAACGAAATTGTCATTCTTAGAATTAGCAATACAGGAATAAAGAAGAAAATATTGAAAATTAATACATTAATGGAAGTTTCTTACTAGCACAAAAATTTGGATGAAGTATTTAATTTTAAGTGTGTATAGTAAAAAATAGGGCGTATTAGACAAATTTATTTTGATAAAATAGGTGACAAATGTGGATGGATATTTTCCAATCTGCTGCGGGGCTAAAGTGGTAAGGTCTCGTTTCTAGGTCCCTTTTCTTTCGAGACCCAAATTCCACCAAAGAACCCTCGTGTTCGAAAATCTGCTGCACGTTAAATCCCTTATATCCAAATGTCTTCCCGCTGGTGTTGAGAGAGGTGCCTGCTCAGGTGTCATCCTCGTCCTCTGACCATGGTTCAAAATTACGAGATCCACCCCAAAATAGCTCTAGTGCTGTTTTGCAATGGTACTTTATATAACTTAGCTAACTCTAGTCTGGTTCACTTCGCAGATTTGGAACAGTTACAAGAATAATGAGATGCAGAAGAAAACTCGCTATCCCTTTTATTACAAATATTATTTCACCGCAATCTGTTATACACTTTATACCCCTCCCCCTTTCCTCCAGCAGTACCTTCTTATATCAAGCACCAATAGACTCCATTTCCATTTGTAAACAAACAAATTGAAAGAATGATTGTGTAAAGCATTAGGCAGGCAAACACTTTCGATACATTAAAAAGTTCTCTATATATCCATAAAAAAATTCTTAATGATTATACAACATTTCAACGTGTTTTTTGATTTCATTATCTGGCTTCTTTGATAATCTTTTAAGAAACCCTTAAATGAAAAGAAAAACATTCTTATACATCTTAAGATTTAAAGAAATTTTAGAACTATTTTTGCCTATTGTATCTTGCTTTATTTCCATAAAATTTTTATAATTAGCTTTGAATTATAATCAGAGTTTCTACTATAACGGATAACATTTGTTTAAATACACAAACACAATCTTTCAAATATATAGAGGGTGACAGTAAAAACATTTCCTATCAGCATTAAAAATTAAAGAGCAGAATGAATCATAATTTCATATGTAGATTTCATAGTCATTAAAATGTTTCATTATGCAATATTAAACACAGGTAAGGTCAACTCATTAAAATTGTGTACTTATGATGTCAAGCGGACCCTAATTGGATAATTCAGGATTAATAAAAGATTATTTTCAAAAAATGACATACTGCATGTCATTTATTTCTTTAAATACATTTTTTGTCACTCGAATCTTCATGGCATTTTAAGTGCTTTCGTTGTAGTTACCGATTCGCTTTAGTTTCGATTGCGCCAAAATTTCCATTGGCGGTTTTATTTCATTTAGTTCATATTGCTATGCCTTCTATGTTCTGTGTGTTTTTTTTTAATGTTTTTTTAGCAAACGACTATATATTTTTAGCAAACAAATATAATGGCCAAACATAGATGTCTATGTTATGGCCATTATATACACGCTATATTCTTAATATGCAAATAAAAATATTCGTGAACGAAATGTTCTTTTACCTAAAGTGCATTTAAACCACAAATTATGCAGGAGTTCAATAGAAAAACATCCTTACAATTTTAGACAAAAAAAAAGATTTAAAAATATCAAGCAATTTTTTCGTATAGTATTCATTGAATTTAATTATGGCATGGACAAAAAAAATTCAACAGTCTATAAATTCGTTGTTGGAATTGTCCACAAATTCAAAAACTCGCCTATTAACTTTTTCTTAAGTTAAAAAAAATGTCAAGTTTTTGTTGTTGTTTTTAGTTCACAGAAATTTTGAATTATTGATTTAATTTTTACACGAATGGATACACATCTAGTTTTTCTACAGACAGATTTCATATAAAATATAGAATATAAATGTTATGTACTAAATTTAATTCTTCTAAGCCAATGAGTTTCTGAGTAATTTAGTTCACTATAAAAGAGATAGGCGGAAAGGAATAATTCCAGAAATAGTCTCTTTTCAAACTCTAGTATGTTTAAAATATGGCGATTCATCAAAACTTCAAGGGCGAATTTTTCCATTATTATTATATTTTCTTTGTGTGCTCGTGAGAAAATAAATAAGAGTGAATTCTGCCTTCCTTTCAAAAAACTTTGGCTTTCAAAAACTTTCCATTCTTTTGCCTTAAAACATTCTTTTTTAAGTCCATCTTTTGGAATTGAAAAGCATTTATCTTCCAAAATCTAAATTTTAACCGATGAAAAGGTCAAATAAGGATTTGAAAAGCCACAAAATTCGATGAGCTAAGCGGGTATTAAATGCAAATCTGACAAAATTGCTTCTGAAAAAAGATTTTATTATTATATAAGCTACAAAAACGTGTTTTCTACACAATCAAGAAGGATTTGAAGCATTTAAGTCTAGACAGGAGAGAAATTTCTCTAAAAGCCCCATCAAGGCTATATGAAACATTTCGTAAAAATCATATTGCTTCGTTAAATTGTCAATTGTTAAATTGTTTTCATAAAGATACGCCAAATTGATGCCTTTATTTTCATTCTTATGCTTTATGTAAAGAAAGATGGTCACAGATCAGAGTTCAGTATTTTAGGGTGGTCAATCATAAAAAAAATCAGGATTTCAACCTCACAAATTAAAGCGATTAATAAACTGTGAATTTTTCTAACTCTGAATTGCTCGTAAGATTTAAATATATCCTTCATTTGTACCTAATTTAAATTAAATATTAAAGACTGTCATGATTTTTATAAGGAAATCTTTTATATATTAGTATGTATAAATGGTTAATTTATAAAAAAAAGATAATAATAGCTTTATTATAAAAAGTAAATAACATTTCCTCTGAAAATTTTCTTCTTAAAATAGATAACCGATTTCCAAAATTTGTGATTAAATAAATAGATCATCTTCTTCAACTGTATTATATCATCTACTGTGTGTTTCTGTCAGCATGTGAGCAATTTTGTGTATTAACTTTGTGTATTTTTGCATATTTGCTTTCCACTTCTTCTTTCTTTGCATTTGTGCCTATATATTTGTCATTATATATATTTGAAATTTATTCTACTGTTAATTTAGAAATGACTTACATTCGTAAGCCTTGTGATGTACTTATTGGCACACAAGGAGTTTAAACGTTGAGAACAATTAAAAAAATAAATAAATAAGGTTAAAATAGCTAAATGATTTATAATAGTTCCCTATAATTATTACGAATAACTGCTTTATCAAATTAACTGAAACAAATATATCTTTGAAATACAATTAATTTTTTCTATAATATATGTATATGTTTCTCATATAATATATAAATATTATAATTATTTAAAGCAGCTTTGCCTAAAAATAAAATTAGTTAGTTAAAATTAAACAGTTTTCTCGATAATTTTTTTTGCTGGAATTATTAATTTTTCCCAAAATTTTCGAAAAGGAGAAACATTTTAGGGGATCTTTTTTTATGACTAATTTATTATCACAGCGACTTTGTTGAAGAATTTATTTTTATTCTTTCTAATATGTTGTTGTTACTTATGGCACTTGCCATGGACAAGCCCCCTCTGATACAGCAGCAGATTTAAGCCGAAAGAAGTGTCTCTTGTTTTTTAAGTAGCGCCAACTAGGGCCCAGAGTACGACTTAGTTACACATTCACCACATTTGCTTGCACAGCCCCTTTTTACGGGAGGGGGACAGTCACAGACAGCACACAGAAGAACAACCATGCCCAAACAGTGACTCGAACCCGGGACTCCCAGAAGACGAGGAAGACGCGCTACCTCTGTGCCAGAAAGCCGTCCTTTCTACTATAATTGGTATTATATATTGCGCGTTGATAAGTACAGTAAGCGGAAAACAGTATTGATAATTATGAGATGAATGATGCATTAATACAATTAGAAAAAGAAATCATTGGAATTGATAGAAATAAATGATATCATAATAGTAACATAACATCCTCACTAACAAAGTCATAAAATATTTATAAAATATTCTTATTATCATGTGAGAACATGGTGTTGTTTCACTATGGACCATAATTAAGACCATGAATTCTTTGGTGGACATTGGCGAATGTTATTAATGAAATATAGATCCTTAGCTTAAGTTAAATATTATTTATTGAATTCATCCTGAAAAATATGTATTTTGGAAGAGTTTCTGCGAGCCAATTACATTAAAATTTGACACTAGTCTGTGAAAATACTACAATTATAATCTCAAGACTTTAAGTGATTTCATAAGTTATTGCGTTTACATATTACATTTATATTTGTGAAGGTAAAGACCTGCAGATGGGCAATTGTTTGATGGTTAAAATATTTTAAATGTAAATACGGCATACTAAATTTTATTTATATAAACTCTTTATGTCTTTTACTTACCGATTTCAATTAGAGTCATAGAATTTGATAAAAATCTATCAATTTAGTCGTTAGTCCGTTTACCAAATTTCAGCTATCCAGCTCAAAGAATTTGTTAATTATAGTTTTCACGGAATGATTGATATATTGACGGAAAAGCATAATTAGAAAATATGTTTTTTGGAATCGTGGAGATCCGAGACGTGAAATTTCATCTAAATCTTAAACCCGAATTGTTTAAATATTACAATATTTCCCCTATATATCACATACGAGAAGTTAAAAAAAATAGAGTTTTTCTTTTTTAAAGTGCAAGAAAACCTTCATATTACCATAAGTTGATGACATTACATGTCGAAGAATAATTGATATGTTGTTCAGCCTGCAAAAATATCTCTGAAATTTAATTTTGTTGCCCTAAATATTATTTACATTTCTTTTACAGCAATAGCATATGTTGCTAAATAAATTTTAAGGGAGTAAAGACATTTTATATCCTTTTAGGGAATCTAAATACTGTCTTGAAGTCAAATTAACAATAATTTCAAAACAAAATGAAGAAATACTTTATGTAATTTAGTTTAAGAGAATTCATGTGCCATATTACATGCGGAATCCGAAAACTTTACTTTGATAAACTAACAAAAAATATAAAATAACAGAAACAATTTTTTTTAAGATTCTTTGCTTTTTTATCAAGGTATATTATTTGTAGGCAGTAAATTAGAATTTTATTTAAGTATTGTATTCAGCATATTTAATATATATATATAACAAAACATTTACGGTTACATTTTAAAATTATTAGCAAACTTTTCGAGTTGATACTTTTCTTAATCTGAATTAAAAAGAAATAGGCTATACAATATTCACATCCAACAAAGTTAGCTTATAGTATTACACTGCCATCTATTGATAAAAATAAAAACTAAATTTGAAGAATGATTTTTTTTCCCTTCTTCCTTTTCTATAACTGTTTCATATTTAACACTTTATGTTTTATTCTATTATTTTTCTAACGATTGAATCATAAATCTTATTTTTAAAAAGTAACAAATTTTAGATGTAGTCAGTAATTTTTGCAAAATAGTAAACACGGGTAAAAAATTAGTCATTATAATGTCGTTGAAAAAAAACAACGATAATTTTAGTATTTTTAAAATTCGGTACAGTCAAAGTACTAGCATCTAAATCTTTTTAATTGAAATAGCTGTTAATTAGGTGTAATTAAAGACAAACACTGAATATAATAAAATAGCTTACTAACAGCTTAATAGCTAAAATAGCTTAATAATTAATAAGCTTACTACTAATAGCTAAAATTACTAACTAATTGTATTCTGCACCCAATAAAATATTAATTCGATGAAAGTAGGCATAAATTCCAAAACTACAAAGTGCGTTTAAAAACAAGCTTAAATTAGTGTGTAAAAAAATACTATATTGAAATTTTAATTAAACACACTAAACACAAAACTAAATATTCAAAATATATTTAACACGAATTGAAGAATTCATAGTTCCCTAAATTCAAGATTAAATATCGCAACTATTCAATTAAATTCTTATTAATTAATAATTTAATAAATTCTATTATATATCTAAAAATCTATCTAAATATAAAATATTACTTGTGGAGTCATTCATAGTGGCAAAATTATTTTAATTTCAAATGTTTTCTAAAAAAACCCACAAATTATGAAATTAATTATATTTTACGATAAATCAATGTCCTTTATTATAT
>JAOUZG010044037.1:3037414-3099470 GCA_026289955.1 Argiope argentata | reverse complement strand
AATAATAAGTTTATTCCTTAAACATAGGATAAAGCAAATGAATTTTTAAAATCAATCCTGATAATCATCATAAATAAAATAAGCTATTAATCGTATACATGAAAATATAAGTAATTGTTAAAAAATTATAACCCTTAAAAAACGAAACTACGCTTTTAAATTTCTCTTACAATAATGATAACAATTAAAAGAAATATTAAAGTTAGAACAATAAGCGATTTTTATTTTGAGATTGAAGACATAAAAACTGGGTCAAAGTGAATTTTTATTGGATTACTTTTTCTACAATTCAATTAATAAAAATTATTATTCGATTAATTTTTTTATTTTTTACAATTTATCAGCAGAAGAAGAACAGAAAATTAAAATCTGAAGGTTTGTAAGGCCACATTGGTTTGTCATTCTTTGATTATCAATAATTTTATATATTTATCAAGTGGGACTAGTTTAACTCAACACAAATAGGTAAGTTTTCACTCCCAACACGCTTTAACTAATAATGCTTTCAAGACATTTATTTTTCAAGTATGTGGATTTCAACCTTGATACAAATCTTGCGGCGCTTTTCACCTCTGAGCTGTAATCATTAGCTTTAAAACACTTAATATTTTTCTGTCGCTTAGATTAATTACAACATTAAGTCCTCTCTTCGTTGCCATGGTAACAAGATTTAATCTAATGCATTCTCATGGCGAAGTTCGAATGAAATTCATTTAATACTAAAGGTAATGTCCAGATTACAAAATTGAAATAAAATTTCAAATCAATTCTCATTAAAGGATATATTATCCATTTATACAATATTATAAACCATTTAGTTAACATTGTACCCTTTGAGTATGTTTATTTGGTTATATATGTACATTTTACCAAAATAAAATGAGTTAAAATTAAATATGAACAATATTCATGTTAAACGGATAATTTCAATTTACATATTTCAGTAAAAAATATAATTTACTTAATTTTTTTTCTTTTCCATATTGTACTAAAACCCTTATATATATCAAGTAAAACTTTAAAAAAATTAAATGCAAACAAAAAATAAATAAATAACAAATACATTTCTTAGACAAAAAAGCTGAAATTATTTCACTACTGTATACGATCTAATGAACGATTTAAAGAATGCGATTACATTGAAAAGTCAATTTTTTGAGGAATTACGAAATATTTTTATTTAATACTCTAAAGGTTCGAACAGATTTCTTTATTAAACCTTTAGAATTTTGTTTCTAGTCTATTTAGGGGAAGATACACTGATTTTTATAATTGCATTTATTTAAGTTTCAATTCTATTTTACATCTTTTATGCTATTTCCTCAAAATCTAATCTTTGATATAAGTTTTTTCAAATTTCGCATAAAAATTCCTCATTATTTTCTACAAGTCTTGAATTAAAGAACACATAATCTATTCCTTTAGAAATATTTTATAGTTATTTTAGCATTTTCTAATATGATAAAAAATTTGTTATTTATTAGTCGAACCCTAATATTTAAAGAATAAACATAAACAGAGTTTATCTTTTAGTTCAGGAATTAGGTAATGTATTTCATAATCTGTCTGCAAAATTTTAAGAAAATAGTTTGATAAACCTCTAAAATAAATTTTTGTTTTATACTTCTTTTTGAGCCAAAAAAACTCTTTTTTTTCAATTTATTATTGCAAACTTTTGGTAACTGCTATTATCTGATTTCATAAATCTTTTTATGTAGATATTAACCCTTTGTACTCGATGGCTCCTCTTCGGCACCATTCAGGACGGTGCATCATTTCGAAGTTTTATTTATTTATTTTTCAAATTTTGATTATTGAAAATACCTACATAATGGTAAAAAGACGGAGAAATTCAATTTTAAGCATGCGCGCACACACACACACACACAAACAAATTTGGAGTAATAAACAAGCCTTTTTATTTTGAATAATTATGCATCGAATTACTTTCCCGAGTGCAAAGGGTTAAAAAATATATAATTATTTTCGAACATTTTCAAGATCTAATTATTTCCACATGAATTTATCTAACTCATTTCATATGAAATATCATATAAATCAAGTGTTTTGTTCGTTGAAAGGAATTACACTAATCAATTAGTTTCCTATCAATATTTCATCAGTAAAGGCGTTCAAATCACCAAGATGTCATTGATCATTACATTAATATCTTCACTTTATTAATAGAAAAATAATCTGCGCTCTATATCTTGCGACCTTCTAATTGAAACTGATATAGGCGCCGAACTTTTAATTAATCGCTTTAGTGCATGTTCGGAATGCTTAAAGGATTCATTTTGCGGACACTTTATCACCATGTCTATCCCTAGTGGGATTCAAATTTACGACTCAACTGGGGCGAATGGCCGAGGATAAAAGCTGTAATTAGATAATGAGCGCATCAGATAAGATACTTCGTTAGCTATCAAACAATTAATTTAATTAGTCATATAAAGAGAAAAAGATTGGGAGAAATATCGTTTGCATAAAAAATAGGGTTGTGGATTATTTTGTTGAAGCTATTGAACTGATTGAGTAGTTCTTTTAAATATTTATTTATCCACAGACTTCCTCTGAGTATTTATTTATTTACAAAACACTTATGCTGAAAAAATCAATTCTATTGCATAGACACTTTTTGTATTTCCTAAACACTAATTTCGTTTCGCTAATATATTCCCGCAAAGAATAAAGAATGTTAGTTGAGCTCAAATTCCACTCACAACAAAAACTCCTTATAGTGGCTAAAGAAATTGTTTATTCTTTTATGTATGTATTGGTAATCATTTTACAGGATGAACTGTTTAATATACTATTACCAAATTCGGTAAGAATATGCTTTTCTTGATTTAAAGTGTGTTTTGCTTGTGTTTTACCGTTATTTTAATTAATTTGAAACTAAGTAACATTTTTAAATTTTCTGGGCCTACACCGTAATTTTTTTCAATTATCTTAAAATATTAAAAAAAATTAGTCACGCTAATTAAGTTAATGGTCAAATTTTTCTTAATTTTTGTCAGTTAAAAAATAATTTTTAACTGACAAAAATTAAGAAAAATTTGACCATTAACTTAATTAGCGTGACTAATTTTTTAAAAATTATTTTTTAGACTCATCTGAAGCTATTTTTCTTTGCTCAGAGATTTTACTTGTTGTAATGAAATTAAAATTCCCTTTTCACTATTACTTCATATATGCATTGAGTTCATATTTTTCAAAGATGAAAATAAAATAATGAATATTCTATCTGATTATTTTTGAATTTTTAGGAAGTGAATAATACGGTTATGAATTTTTTTTCCAATTTTATCTAAATTTATTTTTATGAATCTCACAAAAGAGCCTTCTAAGACATTAATAGTGATGATTCATCAATCCAAAAATTAGCGAGACTGACAGATCTATACTAAAAGGCTATTTTAACGATAGCTAGCATAAATTTTTATTAAAGAAGAATATTTTAAGCATAATTATATAAATTTTGTATTTCTTAAAAATGATTATGCCAATTTTCAAGAGTTAATTCAGCAGATAAAATTATCGTATCCTCTACCACGCACACTTTTAAATGTGTTCAACGAGCTTGATAATGCTTGTCTGAAACTGAATACAAAATAAAAATTCAAATGATATCAGCTTTGCATATTTCCATGCAATTGGGTCAGAACACAATTTCTTGAACGGCCAAGCCCACCAAGTGATCGTGCAAGTTAAATTATATTTTTATTCATTTTAATTGAATTCATTGAATGAGTCACTTTATTATTGCAAACGATTAAAAAAAACTTTGTCTCACATTTATTGTTAAAAAAAATATCCCTTTTCCTATTTATTTCATTTCATATAATCACGCGCTGAAAATCACATTTTTCTCGGTTTTATTTGCTGTAGTCTTTAACTTATTTCTTTTTAATTCAGAGCTTTTGTAAATGCAATGGAAACGCCTTATTAAAAGCTGATTTTTCAAAATGCTCGTTCAGATAATAAAATGTATATTTTTCGCCTACGGATTTTTGTTGACGCAAGAAAACCTCATTCCCAAAACAATATCATGTTCTGACATGATAATAAAAGGCCATAATTGATCTTCAACATTCATCGTCTTTTATGTCTAATAATTGATAATAAATTAACCCTGATAAAACTTTGAGCCATAATAAAAATTTAGACCATCCAATAACATTTTTGAAGCTAAAGAAAATATGAATGTTCTATAAACGAGATGTGTTTTTGTAAAGGCAACAAGAATCGAAACCGAAATTGATAAACATCTAATGGAAAAAAAATTGGGAACGAAGACATGTTTAGAAGTAAAAGAAAAGAAATTAATTCGCTTTTTTTCACACCACGTATGTTTACTTTACTAATGGTTGTTCCAAAAACTCAATGGGAGGGAGGGTTGCATTGATCTACGAATCAAGCAATCAATTGGATACGCAGTGGGAGTTCATGAACTGAAGGGTAAAATAGCCCCGACCTGCATTTCTCTTTCTCTCAATTAGTTTTCTGCCTTTTTTTATGTTTTTATATCATTGTGCCTTTTTATTGATTATCAGACTCTCAGAGTGTAAAGTAAACAGAAAGGATCAAATTCTCAGAGTGGGGAAGTTAGGAAATTCAATAAAAAATGAAACTGAACTTTAAAAATTATTTCAAGAAATATTGAAGTTTTGCAAGTCCAATGAATGAACCTGCACTGGGTAATAATACATTTTACATGCTTGGTGCCCGGGATAGCCTGGTTGTTAGAGCGTTGGACTCGTACTTCTTAGGTGACGAGTTCGAAACACGCCGGCCAAAAGATTCCCCGAGTGTGTGGCGGCTGGCGCTCGTTAAATCTGTTTGTAGGCGCAAAGTCCTCCACATCGAGAATAATACCACTGGGGGTACTGGGTCAGAGGTGATCTTTCTCTGTTCCAGGTCTAAATTACGATCTGAGATGAGTGAATGAATATGCATGAGTGGCGTGTTTGTAGCTAAATCGTACTCTTGGCCCTAGATGGCGCTACTTGTGAAACAAGAGACTATATCTCCGGCTTAAAATCTGTTGATATATCAGCGGGACTTGTTCATGGCAAGTGCCATAAGTAACAACAACATGCTGAATAATTATACTTGTTAACTTTCCTATTAGCACGTTTTATTTCATCGGACATCCAGTCACGGAAAATGATTCCAACCGTTTTCAGGTTTGAGTCAACATCGCATTTTATATAACAAGAAGTTATCACGTAAGACAGCATGCAATGATGTTTTTTTTAGATGATGTCTAACATTTTTTATGCGATTGCCAATTCTGTGATTTGACTGATGCAGGAAGATCCATGTAAACTAGTATGACCGAAAATTGCAAAAACCATGAGATTTAAAATGTGTAACAATTTGATGTTTGAAATTATATTATTGAGAAGTACTGACATGTTATATAAGAGAGAATCAATGGAATTAAAAGCAATCAATATTTTTAGGCAACCAGTTAACCAGAAAAAGCAGTTAGTTCTGAATAAATAAACCGAAATGTTTCTGAATCATTACAATATGGATTTTGATTTTATAAAATTAATGTTTATGTTCTCGTATACAAACTACATTAAAATCGTCAAAAAGAAAAAAAAATCTAGGTTTTTTTTGTAAGGGAACATTCTACAATTTGATGTTAAATCAGCTAAATATAAATATGACTTAAAAAATAAATATTGTCATTTTGAGTCGAAACTTCGGAACCCTTTGATTAAAAGCAAAGCAGTCCAAACTTTTTTTGTTTCTTTTTAGCATTTAATTTCCCTATCTGCTGTTTTCTAAGACCGCTTGGTCTAAAAAGGTGACAGTTGAAATGACTAAAAGAATGCTATTAGTCACAATACCAAATAAAGTTATAAATAATGTAAATTATGTAAATCATAAAATATAAGAATTACTTTAAACATTGTCAAAAGCAAAGATAAATTGTTCATATCTGATTCTTTACATTCGCTTACTTATAACAGAAATTATAAATACCAAATGTGTCTATTTAAAAACAATTTTATACAGAAAAAATGAATGTATCGGGTCTAAGATATAAAAGATATTAAACACCTAAGATTTTCAGAAAGTTTCTAAACAAAAAATATAAATTTTTATATATTGTTGTTACAAATGGCGCTTGCCATGAACCTCCACACTGACGGCCATCAGTGATTTTAAGCCGAAAGGTGCGTCTCTTGTTTTTGAAGCAGCGTCAATTAAAGCCAAGAGTGCCACTTAGCTACATTCTCATCACAGTCGATTGCACAGTCCTTTTATATAGGAGGGCGTATTCACACACCTCACATATGGTACACAGAAGAACGACCATGCGCTAACAGGGACTTGAGCCAGGCACGTCCACATCACGATAAAGACGCGCAAACCTCTGTGTCAGAACATCGGTTTTAATATCTCGTTAAGGTTGATATAAGTTAAAAATGTGTTGAAATGAGAAATTAAAGGATAAGTTTATTAATAGGGTGACTTCTTAATGTATACTGTGCGGGACAGCAGAATGTTCAAATTGGCCGCTGAACAGTTTACCACAGTTTACTTTACTTCAAAAATTGTGCTTTATTGTGCTATTACGAGAAATGCTAAGGGGGAAAACATCCACTGGTGTTTGATAAGATTTTTAAACCCTCTCTTAACCTATTGTAAGATGATTTTTCATAGAGATTATTCCATTTATAATAAGGTTTGAAATTTTGCAAATACTTTGCATGGTTTTAATGATGGTATTAAAGTTACAAAACAAAGGTAATTGGAATAACTATTAATTGAAATTACTGAGCAAATATGCATTATTTCGGAATGTATAAAATCAAAATTTGACGCTGAAATTACAGTTGTAGTCATAAGATAAAATATTAAGTTTCTTTGATTTAAGTCATTCTGTCCGAATATGAATTATTGCACTTACATATGTGCAAAGATACAGACCGACTGACGTCAATTCTTTGTGATTAAACATTTGATAAAAATCTATATTTAAGCTATTAAATTTGTATGGCGAATTTTATTTACCTGACTGTTTGCATTTTGGAGCTATCTTTATTTATAAGATAGAACCACTGCGAATGGATTCAGTTGAAAGTTTTACAGACATGGATATGAGTCTACTTATAAAATGTTATAGCTTTAGTAGAGTGTTTTTGATATATCTTTATCACAATCACATGAATGGACAGACAAATAGACATTAAGCTAAAAATGCATTTTTCGGATTTGGGAAGGTTTGAAAAAAGGAAATTCGTCAAAAACTGAAGTCCGGATTTTCTGACGATTACAATTAGTCCTCTATATCTCGCATACAGGACAATAAAAATCAAGATAAGCAATCATAGAATATTTATTATAATATGGTCCTTTATATTTTTAATAGCTACAGCAAAACCTTGATTGTAGTACTAGGTTTCCTTAACTGCTCTGGTTAGGTGAACTTTTAATTTAATCACTCATATATTAAATCACAAAGAAATGCATTGTCTTTAATAGTAAAGCAGTAATAAGATACAGTTTTTTATATTTAAAAATATCCTTGTTTTAGTAATTATTTCAAAAAATTAATTTGTCGTTTCTAAATATAAAAATTCCTTTCTTAATTATCCTTTTTCGAGATTGGAAAAGCACCTGTCCTTAAAATCTTGAAATTAATTCATTTATATTTCCTTTTTTACCAAGTCTTTAATTGGAATCTGGTGTGGGAATCGTAACACATTCGTAAACATCTAACATGAAATCGCGTGCTGTTTCGTTTTAGTACAATGTGTGTGTCTTACATAACCTTTTATTATTTCGTGTTAGTTTCTTCAAAGTTTCTCGAGAATTTTCCTAAACTTCCCGCTTATTTGTTTATTTAATTTGGATTTTGCGAGAAAAATTTTCGGATATTATTTAAAATTCTTTAAAGCAAACAAATCTCTTCTTACAACGATCATCTGGACTTTTTTCAAAACAACAGCTTCTTTCAGATAGCGTATTTATGTTTTGACTTCTTTTCATGTTTACGTTACCGTAGCAATTGGTACCATAAAAACGATACTTAAGCAGTAAGATTTAATTCATGGAATACGATTTATGTAAATAAATTATCTAACTGTTGAATAAGTTAGGCTTCCTCAATCTAAATATGATCAGTCTCTTACTTAATCAATTCGAACACGGATTTTAAAAAGAGAAAAAAATATTGTAATCGTCAAAAGTTCAAACTAGAAATCTTGTACTATCTCCATATTTCAGAACATCCTGAATCAATACGAAAAATACAACTACGATGTTATGTCTATCTGTCTGTGAACTGCGATTTCTAGAATTTGAATTGTTTCTTTTCTTATTTGAAAGAAAATAACAAATCGGAATATTAAATTGTGGAATATAATTATTTTAAATCTATATCTACAGAGGCATAAAACGGAATTTTAGACTCCCAAATTTCAAGTTTTTTTTGTTGAATAAGAATTGCAATATATTACATCATATATACAATTTTCGTATCAACTGTTTTCACAGAAATCGATATTATATGTCAATGAAGTAGTTGCGTCGATTTCCTTTTGAATTTTAATATAATTTGGTACATGAAATTATAATAATTAAGTATTAATTGAAATGGCTAATTTTTAGATCTTATAGTCCCGAAACTAATAGAAATATTTTTACAAAGAAACCCACCTTACTAATTAGTTCATAATAAGTCCTTACCAAATATATAGAAAATAAAAAAAAAAGATTTAATAAAACAAGTTTTAAATTTAT
The DNA here is from genome assembly GCA_026289955.1 of Argiope argentata. Lineage (NCBI taxonomy): Eukaryota > Metazoa > Arthropoda > Arachnida > Araneae > Araneidae > Argiope > Argiope argentata. The sequence continues at coordinate 3,090,704 of JAOUZG010044037.1, read as the reverse complement.
TTTTATTAATAACTAATTAATAGAATTGTTTTCATTTGAATTATTTTTTTAACCATTAATTTATAATTTACTATTTTCCATACTGTGGAACCATAAAAATAGTTTTGCTTTAATTAATAATCAAATGGTACCACTTTTATTGAAAAAATTTAGTTTTTGGGTTTGTTTCTCATGTCGCTTGCCATAAACAAGTTCCCTGATGCATCAGCTATTTTAAGCCGAAATGAGTGTCTTTTGTTTTGAAGTAGCGTAACTAAGGTCAAGAGTATAATTTAATTAATCACTCATCACACATTCACTTGCACAGCCCTTTTAACAGGGGGTAGGCACATTCACATACGTTACAGTTAGAACACAGAGCAACCATGCCTCAATCAGAACTCGAACCTAGGATACCCGGATCACGGGGAAGTCGGACTACACCTATACCAGAACACCTGCTTAAAATCTGGTTAGTTAGATAAATTGATTGATGATTCTGATAAACTAAAATGGTGTGTTATTGTAAAAATGTAACAAATGGACAAAATTTCAAAAATATATCGCATCAAAGAAGCGAATGAATAATTGATTATAAAATTTCATCCTTACAAAACTAAATAAATCAAACTAAATGAAGGTATTATAAAAAAAGATATCATTAAATATCCAAAATTTAAGTATTATAATAAATAAAAAAATCATTTCTGGGAAATTTTAAAGAGAACTTATTGTAGTTTGGCTACAGAAGTAAAATATGCTTTAAAAGTTACCTTATCAAGTATATTTATGTTTAAAAAATGTGAGGACGATCATGTCATATTTAACAAATTCGGAAATATCACCTTTAGGTAAAAAAAAAGGATATGATATGCCGGTTATTACAAAACTGTAACCTTTAACGGAAATATTATTGTATTATCGCTTATGTATTGCAGTACAAAAAGGAAATAGTTTACAAAGATTAAAAAAAAAGCAAATGGAATGCTTCATTTAAAATACATCGATTGTGAATATCGTCTGCAAAGTTCTATCAAATGTTTAAACATTTAGATAAATATCTGAAAACAGTAAAAAATAATTTGATTTTATCGTCTGAAAATAAATTTGTTTTTATAAGTTATGAATTTCAGTCTTTGTTGATTTTCGAAAAGGGCAGGAACAATTGAATAAAAATGTGCATGGCGCAAAGCACTTCTTGCGACAAGAATATTTGAAGTATTGTGAAAAGCAATGAAAAACAACTACTAATGAAAGCAAGAGGATTTGTTTGGAATAAAATAGAAAAAGATGATAAAGAAATCCTCATGGTTAAAGCACATTTTGGAAGACCATTCATTTCATCAAAATTTCGATCACTTCGGAGAACTGGCAATTAGAAATCACCTTTTATCTATTAGAAACAGTCACTGTTACTAAATAATTAACTACTAGAAAAAGTTACTGTTACTAAATAATTAACTATTAGAAACAGTTACTGTTACTAAATAATTAACTATTTTTTTAACAGAACGCCGTCTCATACCCCGGTATCTGTGACCATTCTGGTCACTTCACGGTTTGGTGGGCATGTTACGGGAATTTTATTTTAATTAATAAGATATATACAGTAATAAATATAAAATAAAAACAAAACTATTTACAGAATTTACAAGAAAATGGGATGATAATGAGAAAAGTTTACAGAGGTTTTCTTCTTTTAAAAATTGTTTAACACTATTATTAGCTGAAATTTAACATGAGTTATGATGTTAGTGAATAATAGGAAACTGCTTTTTTTTATATCCTCAGTCTTTTTGAGTATGAATCTTGTTGAGGACTAGGAAGGTGAGAACAGATTTCTATTTCCACTTATGAATTTAATTATGTGATGAATTTTTTGCCTGGATAGACGGTTGCTGGCGACTCTTCTCAGCCATTCCAGTTCATGGATTGGTGATGGTTTCTTCATATGCCAAGAGATAATAATTAACTATTAGCAACAGTTGTTACAAAACTATTAGAACAGATTAATAAACACAAAATATCGAAAACAATAAAAGCTGTGCATGAAAAACGCATGAACTTTGAATTACGATAATTGCGTTGTTCAACTTTTTTTTTGAGACAAATTTATATATATGTATAATGTTACAAATTTTTTTCATTTTATATAGAGTGGTGTAGATTTTTTTAAACTTGCTTTTAAAGGAACACACACACACACACACACAGAGAGAGAGAGAGAGAGAGAGAGAGAGAGAGAGAGAGAGAGAGAGAAAGACAGAGAAAACCAAGGCAAAACAAAAATTAATGTTTTTATAAATGAAAAAAAGAACATTGACAAAAAAATTTTGCAAAAAGAAGAGATTACTCCAAAGATGATAAAATAATTTTTAACCAAAAAAATTATCACTTTTTTTCTTGTTTGTTTTAATTCATTACGATGAGAGCTTATTAATCACAATAATACATTTTAAGTTGCTGGGTTGTTTTATCATCAATCATATTTTAAAGCCTGAAATGATCACATAAAGGGCTAAAGCAGAAATCTGTAATTTTATGTTGCAATCAAAAATAATAAAGATATATTAATCATGAAATTTTGGTATTCTCTTCCTCTAATTTCAAATTCTTAAATTTAAAAATTTTCATAACAACGCTTACTGGAAGTAAATTTTTGATGATAATTTTTTGGCTAGATGATCAACACTAAATTTTCATGTTCGAAGCAGAGAATTCTGGGTTCAATATCCGTTTCCACAGAAGAGTAACCGCTTAAGAAACTCGGATGTGTACTAAAACCATCGATCAGCATGACCTCCATTTAGAGAGGCTAATACCGGGCCAGTTACTGTCCTCGTTATCAGACGAGGGCTCCAAACTTTAAAGAGCATACGAAAATTAAAAAAAAATGTTAGTTCGGAACGAAACATAATTTAATTAAACTAAATTTTTATTTTGCATGCGTTTGATATATTGAATTTAATCGTATAGTGAAGCTATTAGTTAGTTATTATTTATAAAGAGAAAAAAATGAATATGAATTGAAATGTATTATATTTATAGTTATTATTTGGATAGAGAATGCAATTGAGTATATATTTAAAAAATACCTCGTTTGCACAATGTTTTATACAAAACATAATTTTCATGTGAGTATGGATATCAAATTTCACTTGTCTAACTTTTTATTTTCCTTCTGTTTAGTTATCTTATCTCCCTCTTACCCTTGAATATAAGAATTGGTAAAACAAATAATATTCCTTTTGTCTGGTTTCGGTCAATATTTATCACAGATTATGACCTGGTGATAAAATCACACATCGATTCGACTAATTCATTGAATTTTATAATTATCATGTTCAAATGTAAACAAATAAACAGAAAAACTGCTTTCTTATTGATGGATTTAATTTAAAGCTGGACTTTAAATCTACAAATTTACTTTAAAGACTGCAGATGAGATTTCCCCAAGCTTTTACAGAAAGTATAATCTCACAATACAATTACCACCTGAACAATATTGAGTCAAGGAGGAACAATAGAACTAAACTTTTAAATTCTCTTAAATTTTTTAAAAATTCTTTGATGATACTGATAAAAGTCATGGAAAAGGTTCATAGATACAAAGAACAGAATAATAGAATGAAAATGAACAAAATAATACAGCAAAAAAATTTACAAGAAATCATCCTTAAAGAGGGAGATATCAGAACAAAAACATCGACCTTTCTTATTATATTATTACCCTACAAGATTTCACTCGATAGCGACAGTTTTTTTTTCTTTTTATCTACCAGATTTACAATATAGATTGTAAATATGGCATCCCCCGCCTTATGTCTTGCTTTCTTTATTTTTGCAAAAAAAAATAGCCCAAAGTAAGAAAATGTATCAAAATCTGGTGATCAGACTTGAAAATTAATATATTTTATCCTATATATTTCGTATATAAGAAAAGAAAAAACAGTTTGTAAAAAAAAAGAAAGTCATTATAGTAATAAAAAGGATAGCTCATTTATTTAACTAAAAACTTATAAGAGAGTAGCCTTATCAGTAATTATTTTAGGTATTTAATCTGTAACAAATTTGTTGTGCGACAGTATAAATGTGTTTACAGATTTTGTTACTGAATGCCCTACGTTATCGATATGAGGAAATGGGCAATTATATTTGAATCAATAAATATTTGCGCTAAAATTTTATTAAGCTTAGAATGCTTAAAAATAGAAAATATGATCTTATATTCTTCGAGGGGAAATTTGTTTATCAATAATTTATAATAACTATAATAATGTCTAAACAGTTTAAACATTACATTAAAAAATGTATAAATGGTTTAAGCATAAATGGAATGCATTTGTTAAGTTGATGTCTACATGAGAACTCGTATGGAAATACAAAAAAAGAAGAAATTCCTTGATGGGGCTAAGTCTAACATAAGGAATCATAAATTTGAAATAAAGGAATGTACTCAAAACAATTTCACTGTCTAGGAATCTTCAAAAATTGGACAAAGAAGGAGTTCAAATAATTAAAAAAAGATAATGGTTAATATGTGATATAAAAGACATCAATTGAATTGTTGAAGATGCGATTAAATAAACATTTTTATATTTTTTAATTTTTTTAGAGCTTTGATGAAATTAATTATATTTTTTTGTTATTAGAAGCTTTCAATTCCACTTCCATTACGGCGTGGGGAGTAGGCTTTTGTGGTTATTCAAAAATTTGCTTTTGCTTCGGTTTTCTACTTAATACATTTTTACCAACGAAAACAATAAATTAAAAAATTTTAAAAAAAAATATTATATTAATGTATAATTTCTTTAATTTTTTTTCTTTATTTAATTATATTGGTGTTTGGAGATACTCAAATGTTGGTTAAAATAATCTTTAAAGATACACTTTTTATATTTATCACACAGGAAACAAAGATAAATAGATAAAAAAAGAAGCAAAAATTACATAGTGCATTAAATGTCATATCTTTGTTCATACTTGCTGTCGTGAATTGTGAAAAAAAATTTAGTCTTCTCAAAGAAATTTCTGATCTAATTAGCAAAATCGGTAATCCATACTAGGGAAACTATATTCCATAATTATACTGATTGGCACAGTTTTTTAATGCTTTTCTTCTTACTTAAAAATGTATTTCTTAAAAAATAAAAGCACCCAAGGTGTAAAATAGATGAATGTTATTTTTCTAAAATAAATAAACTACAAACCACATTTAAATTATTTCTTTAAAAAATGCTCTTAATTTTTGATACATATTTTCGAAAATTAAGAGCTACATTCATGTTATATACAGTTATACTAAGAAATGTGTATTAATTTGGATTAAAAATTTATTTAGCAATGATTCCTAAATACTTAAAACTGCTTGTATTAAAAAAATTAAAACTATTTCTCATTTCATAAATCATCTATAATACATAAAAAAGTTTTTTAAAGTATAAAAGAATTTGAATGTAATTTCAAAATATTAATATCAATAAAAAGGAATAAAATTATATTTAAATAACTAATTTAAAATATGATAAAAATCTAAGATAAATTATTAAAATATGAATAGGGCTCTAAGTAGCAAAAACAATAGTTAACAGAGAAAACTATTCAAATGAATATTAAGGATTATTTATGGTTTTTCTCTGGTCATTCTCAGCTAATAAGAATGTTTTGTTTTTCGTCAATTTTTATTTCTAATCTTACTTCTATACCCCCCCCCACATAGCATTCCTAAATAAATTCAGAGTGCTTACCAGTTTTAATTAAAATAGCGAGCCACATTCGCATATCAAAGTGGCATCTTAACCAGAAATATTTAAATTCAGCGAAAATATGTGACAGTCTAATTGGATAGCTACATTCTTCAGTTCCTAAATTAAGTGTCGTATCTATCTTTATTTTTTTCATGCCCAAAATTCTTCACTCTCCTTCCAATAAAAAAAAATAAGGAGAAGTTAATGATAAAAGAACAAAAATTTAGAAAACTTTTAAAAAGTCAGACTTTCTCTTCGGAAAAAAATGTCAAGATTGTCACTTGTTTTCCTCTGATTAGAATTTGAGGCTGAAGAATTGTCGTTTTCTCGTTGAAGAAAATAGAAAAATTTTAAAAGAAGTTTCCCCCCAGTTTTCCTCTTAAAATGTCCAAACTCAACAAATAAAAAACATGGATAATAATATCTATATTAAATAGGAGTGCTAGTGATTTTGATTTTATTTTGTATTTAGATATTAGTTTTACTTTTAAATTTTAGTTGTTTTTTAAGTTTGTATATATAATTCTTCCATTAAAAAAAGAAAAGGAAAGAAACAAGATTTTATGCTCGAGCATACAAACACACTCACTAATACACAAAACTCTTCTTTTAATATATATTAGAGCCTTTTTCTATCTACAATCTTGCTAACGATGTCATATAGCGCCATCTTGTGTAATTTTGTGGAACTTTTATTGTTGCCATAGTATTATAACTTGCTGAAATAGCGCTATATGGATAATTTAAGAATACGAATACATTTCACACATCCAATAGCAACTATACAGTTATTGTGTTAAACAATTCGAACAACATATTAAACGAAGAACAATATACATGTATATATATATATATATTAATTAAAGGACCAGCTCATATATAGGAAGGATTGAAAAATATTCATATGTAATTAATATGTAATGGAAAAAAAAACTATCTAGCAAAGCTTGATCTGATATGTTCTAACATGTTAAAATACAGTGAGAATAAATAAACCAATTACCCAAAAATTACTCTCAAAAACTACATTTGAAAATCATAATAAAAGATCCACAAAAAACTCAAAGCAAAAGGGATACTCCAATCAAGTGTGTCCCTTGATTAAATTTTTTCGAAATATATTAATATATCAATATATTTAAAGGAGAATAATTTTAATAAATATTTTACAGATTCAATATGGATAGAATAATTTTTTTTCTTTGGAAGTGCATCTTTCAAAAACTAAATGCAATACACAATCATATTTTTGTGGAGTTCAATGATCCAATAAATGCTAAATTTATTTTTCAAAACTATAAATTGATTCCTTGAGTTCAACTGATAAATTAGTAAGTATTATTATCGCTTTTAATCCAAAAAACTCTTTATCACTGGTCAAAAGTTAAATTGAGAAATTTAAAGTAGATTTCTTTAGTTCAGTAGTATATCAAATAAGTATGCATTTATGATTTGACGTTATATTTTAAGTATATTTAGAAAGTTGTTGCAATCTTAATTTTATTCAGTATTTATTTTAAACAATTCGAGCATTAAACGTTTTTATTATGTTACTCAAATTTCTTCTTCAGAACCCATACAAAATTTTAAAATATAACTTGTGCAAATACATTTCTGTTTACTTAGAAAGAGCTTAATAAATAATTTTCTTTGAGATAAAGCTTTTCTAATTGCTTTTCCATTTATAAAAAATTTAGTAATACGTCAAGAATTTTTTTAAATCAATGTGAACTTTGATTTATACCTTACCTTATACCTTATTAATGATATAATTTAATGATAAAAAAATTTCGTGAAAAAAATTTGATTTAGCAATCATTTTTTTTAATTAAACAGAAGAATTAAGTTAACTAACTCACAAATAAATTAACATAATTTTGAAAAAAAATGAATAAGCTTATTTACGAATTCATCTCATTATTTCTCGTAATAAATCTTTAAAAAAAACCAAAGTAAAACAAAATATTTTTAACAAATTTTTAGGAAGTGAAATCAAATTTTATTTTAGCGATAAAATAATATAATTTTCAAGACAATTTTTTATAAAAACATTAATTCTAGTTTTTAAGCAAAAAAAGCTGAGTAATTACCCAATACAGCAAAATGAAAAGCCGCCTAGAATAATTTGCAATTTTGCGCCTAGAATAATTGCACTATCAGATTACTTTCACAAAGATATTCATCTTAGTAAATGTTTTGTTTTTTCAGGGAGCTCACATGACTAATTTATATAGTTAAAAGCCCCAGTGCCTATTTAAGTGAAAGTAAGTATAAGCTATTTTATAAGAAAAAAAAAAGAAAATTGGTTTAAAATTTCTTTTCGTAAAAGAATAATTATCTGCTTAATAAAAGTAGCCCGATTATTTAGGGAATTAGACCAATAAATAGTTAATGAATTTCAGACCTTATTAATGATATAATTTACTGCTAAATAGGAAGATTTTATTTCTGCACTTTCCAAGATAATAGTTTTAAATAAAAACTGTTCTTGAAACTATGTGTGTATAAGGTAATCCCTGATGATCAGAGAAAAAGACCACGCATGTGTATTTTTTTAATTTAAACATTGTTTTGTTAACTGCAAAGTTACGTAATTATTTATTTATTTTTCGCCTATCTTTAATGTATTATTTCGTTTATGGGATTTTTATGAGCTGTAATTTATTCACTTTCATTCCCTAGCTAAATTTTACTTGCAGTTCCCATACAATGTCTTATTAGAAGATTGTAATAAAGATGTTGTGGGTAATGAGCTTTTAGAAAATAACATTGTAGCTATATTCAGCTAAATATAATTTGGTAATTCCAAAAGAAACAATAATTTCAAAAAATCGTTTAAAGGAACCAAATTACGGTACTTAGGAAATGAAGTGATATTTCTTTAAGAGTATTATAATTAGTTTAATGAAATAAGCTATGAAATATAAAACATACTTTGAAAATTATGATAAAAACGAAAAGGAATTTTGCTTTCTAACTTCTTTTATTTTTTATATTTTATTTAAAATGTGTCTTTTTTCTTATATAGATCTAATAGTTACAATTACTATAAATAATTGATCAAAAAAGATACTAACACTAATTTTCAAAAACCATTAAAGAATGAACGCCTATTGAGGCAACGCAAAACGTGTGAATGTTCTACGTCAGTTTGAATTTTCTTTATTCTGTATTATTTTAATTTGAAAGTACTTCAAAATGAATCCGAAAAATCGATTAACTAACAATGTTTAATTTTAAATGCACCAAATATTAAGAAAATAAGCAGAATTGTTTAAAATAACCGGACGAAAACATGTTAAGCGTAATCTCATTAGCGTGGTTAAAAACAAACAGAATTTGTCGTATTGGGCGGTAGGGAAACGAAAATTTTTAGCGTTAGTTTTTATTTAATTAATAAATATATTAATGAATAATATTTAAAAAAACTATATTAACAAGAAATGTCATCTGATTGAAAAATATTTTTCGATAAAACTAAGGCGTTAAATCTAGCTTTATTCTCTTTAATGAAGATAATAAGATATAGAAGTTGGAAGAAGAGACCTTCCTACAAGTAACATTCGATAATTTGCTAAATATTGCTGGTCATTTATGATTTATTAATTATGTTATCAATAAGATCGGTTGTGTAAAAAACATAAACATAATTATAAAATTTGATTTTGTTTTTGTTTAATGATAGAACGATAGTATTTTATTCTAACACAATAATGATTATACATTAGTAAATTCTTTAGGTGAATTTCATCAGAAAAATAATCAGAAAGATGCAATACAAGGCATATAATTTCATCAGAAAGATGCAATGCAGGGCATATAAGTTTATTTAGATTTATCATATTTATCATTTAATTACTTCTTGTGAAGGGAGTGTTTATTAAAACGGATTTTTGGAAATAGTATTTGTTTTTTTTTTAAATGAAAATTGTTTGAAATTTTAATACTTTTCCTCAATAGTTTTGAAGGTTATAATTCTATGCTAACAATTTTTACTTCACTTTAATATTTAAAAAAAGAATGCTTTTCTATGACACCATTTTTCTTTCTGTAGAATTTTTCTACTTTTTAAGAATATTTTTAAAAGATTATTAGTAAATATTTTTAAAAAAAGGCTTTAAATTTCTTCAGTTATTGCCTTTATTCAAATTTGTCCTGTTTTTGACGATATTAAATACATTTTAATATGCACATTATTACTGCTATATGATTAAGAGTAAATTTTGAATGCAAAATTAAGTAATCAAGCAGAATAAAGCTTAAAATCTTATGATGCTGTAAAGTTTAGAATTGCTTTTGAAATTACTTTCACTTGTTTTTTGTGCATATGTCCTTTATATTAAAAAATAGGCCGGTGTCCTGGCGCACAGATAGCGCATCTTCCTCTTGATCTGTGCTTCCCGGTTTCGAGTCCTGGTTTTAGCATGGTTGTTCTCTATTCTTTCTGTGAGATGTATTAGTGCGTCCCTCTGTAAAAAGGGGTTGTACAAGCAAATGTGATTAGTGTGCAGCTAAGTCGTACTCTTGGCCCTTGTTGGCGCTACTTCAATGAGAGGAGACGCTCATTAGCTTAATATCACTGACGGCCTTTGGTGCGCTGATCCTTGGCAAGTGCCATTAGTGATAACAACAATATATAAAAATTATATAAAAGCTATTTATTAACATTAACCCTTTGCAGTCCGAAAAATAATAGATGCAAAATTATTCATCTAATACAAAGATTTGTTTATTGCTATGAAATACACACACACACACACACACACACACATATATATATATATATATATATATATATATATATAATTCTTTTAAGTTGAATTTCTTTGAAAAAATAATCTACAGATTTTAACCATTATGTAGGCGTTTTCAACGATTAAATTTGAAAAATAAATAAATAAAAGGTCAGATTGATGCAGTCTTGCAGGACGAGTCACACTCGACATAGGACAGCAAAGGGTTAAAATATCTAACAAACTCATACTTTTCAAAGTAGAATAAAATTCTCCCTGAAAAGATTCTAAAGCCAGTTCATATAGAATTAATACGGTTTAATCTATATCATTCTAGCTCTTTGAATCATATTAATTGCAAGAACAGTTTTCTTGCGTTCTGTTAGAATTTTGAATTGAATTTTGAGGTGTCTTATGCATTTCAGACTTTTTACTAAAGAATGAGTCTGTTGCAAATCGAAAAATATTTCAATTTTGGATTTTAATAAATATATTTTGTTTATATTTTACTCTTACTTAAACATAAGAACCATCAAATATAAGATTTCAATATTAAGCCTTGATGTTTCCTTTGCTTGTATCTCGCAAAAAGTAATGTAATAAATGTTGAAAAGTTTAGAAGGCACCCGAAAAACCAACTGGAACAGTGGCAGTAATAAAGTTAGATGTTTAAGCTGAATGCATCGGGCAAAGACCGGCATACCAATGAGTTCGCAAGCTTAGAGAGACAGTCCCTAGCGGTACATTATCCTATGAGTTGTTCGATGAGCACCTCAGGGGATTATCGGAAGTCGAGAAAACTCCAATAAAACGCATGAAAGTAGAAACGCAATTGAATACTGAGTTTTGAAAAATTCCTGCTTCGATGTGGATCGAAAATGAATTCTGCTATAGATCCATTTTTGGAAGAATGTGGACTCAAATATTTCCCAATTCATCAATTTTGCTTTTATTGGTTTCACATATACGAAGTGTGCATCGGGAGAGTGTTATAAATGCTGAAATATTCGAACTGCAGATCTTGAAGAATCTCCTTGTTTCAGAATTTTAAAAAAAAATTGTGTCTGAACGCCGATGTCCTGGCCAGAAGTAACGCTTCCTGCTCGCGATCTGGGCGTCCCGGTTTGGGCATGGTTGTTCTTCTGTGTTCTATCTGTGAGTATGTGAATGTGCCCAGCTGTAAAAAGGGGCTGTGCAAGCGAATGTGATGAGTGAGTGCTAAATTCATACTCTCGACTCTAGTTGGCTCTACTAAAAACCAAGAGACACTAATTAGGCTTAAATTGTTGACTGACACAAACAGCTTGTCATTGGTAGGTGCCATTAGTAACAACAACAACTGGTTTGTGAACAACTTAATAAGATTTTAAGGTTTAGAAACGTAACTATTCAAATAATTTAAATTTGTATGTTATCTTGCAACCAAAATTGTAGTTTTCCATTACATTTTAATTTAGGTCGATCTGAAGAAGGAATTAAAAATCCATAAACAGTTTTCCTTATACCACAGACAAAGGGAAGGATTCTATTATACTACAGACCTATAAGGAAATTCTGAAAATAAAAATTCGAGAATAACTTGTGAACTTAGTGACATTGTCCAAGATCTAATAATTTGTGCGGAATTACACATTTATGAAGAAGTATGGGAGAAAACTTCGGGGTGATCACGTTTACTGGTTCTAATTGAAGAACGCAGATTATAATTATGACAAATTTTTCAAGCATTCAGATTCTTATTACTTTACCGATGACAGAGAAACTATACTTTTGATATCAAAATGGAAGCGAGTTACTGAAACAATATTAATCCACAAAAACATGACGGTAATAGAAAGACAAAACTTTAAACTTATTTCAGAAAAAAATATCGAATTATTTTCTGATATATAATTTCTTTCAGTCTACTATAATCGAATCTTTTAAATCTTTTAAATTCAGTCTACTATAATCGAATCTTTAATATCAGTTCTAATATTATCATTGGAAAATATTATTTATCTATCTATCTTTTTATTTATATAATACATTACAAAAGAAATAATGAAACTTTGTAAATAAACAATATAACTTCGTTTATTGTTGGAATTTCATTACAAGATTTTTTCTGGAAGAAGTCATTTTAAAAGCGGAGGAACCAGGAATTTGATGGAACTGGCAAAATTTTTAACCCTTTGCGGTCCGATGTCGAATGTGACTCGACATTCAAGACTGTGCATAATTTTCACATTTTATTCATTTATTGTTCAAATTTAATTGCTAAAAATGCCTAAATAATGTTTAAGAGATGTAGATTAATTTTTCAAAGAAAATCGACTTAAAAGAATTATATATATTTATTTGTCGAAGCAATAAACAAATCTTTGTACTAGGTGAATAATTTTGCATCTAATTATTTTTCGGACTGCAAAGGGTTAAGGGTTCTGGAATATAGATAGTTGAATTTCAGGTATATGTTATATTAGAAAAAATTGTTCAACTGAAAAAGGCAATTAAATGCTAGCCGATATTATCTATACACAGTTAACTTTAAATAGAGAGTTGACAATTTATCGTTTGTCACATTTGCATATAATAATAAAGAGCAAGAAAAACAAGATTCGAACTATTTTATTTTTTATATAGATACGAAACAGAAATAACATTGGATACAATGTTTACCCCCGAATCAGAATGTGAAATTAATTATGCAACTCGTCTTGTTTGAAAAGCAGAGGCAGCTGTACAAACAGTTCACCTTCGCACTGTTACAGCACAAAAGGAAGAGTTAAAATGCAAAACATCGACGATTATCTTATGCACCAGGTACTTTGTGTGGGTTTTCAAGCCTGTTATAAAAGTGAGGTTATCTGATACAATGTTAAAGAAATATTTTGAATCTCATAAAGCTACGCGGAAGCTATTAGTAATAAAGTACGAAGTTGAAGATGTCAGACTTCTCGTCAGATAATGAAAGTTTCAGTTCATGTGTTTGAAACAAGTCTCACCAAAACCTTTCAAGTAAAAAAAAAAAGGATGAAATTGAAAGTGCCAATGACAATGAAGTAAATAAATAAATAAAATAGAAAATGATTTGTCTATTCTGGTAACCATTTTATTTCCACATTCAACCCAAGAAACCGAATTTTTTATATGAGAATTCAATCCCAAAATGTAACAATACATCCAAGAAATCAAAACGATGTCCATGATTGGTGGTACGCCGTTTATCAAGGGGAGAAATAATGTCACCGTAGATAAATGATATTTTCCTAATGAGTATAAACTAATGATGTTTACCTATGGAGGACTCTGAAAATATAGATGCAAATACGAATATTCTACTTTTGGAAGGATCTTGGAAAAGCGGAAAAAGCCGGTTCCACCATTCAGAAGATATCGAATACACAATTTCAATTTAAGAAATAAGATGACTGATTCGATTTCATTTTGAATAACAGAAGTTTTAGAACGTCAGCCATATAATTATTCATGGCTGTAAATTAATTTCACGAAGAAAATTAATTAACTTTAAAATATAAATATAATAAATTATTCCTCAAATTAATGAAGAAATGTAATTAAATGGAAATTTGCATTTTGTGTTCTTACAGCCATACAAGTTGTATTATTTTCTAATGAAAGTCTTAATATAAGGAATATTTTTGCTTTGTAATTTGCAGTTAATTAATTTTAAAATTCTTAAGGTTACAAGACGAAAAAAAAAATCTCAACTTCATTTTCACTAAGGCTTTTATGGCATTCATAATTGCTTTTTCTTTTTCTTTTTTTTTATTTTTTGAAACTTGAAGCTAAAAACAAAGAAGATAAAAAATATTTATTAATTTTCCTAAGTCTTATTTTTAAAAAAACCTGTTGCATTGTTAATTCTTTTTGGTAAAAACCTCCGCCTCCAAAACCAATGATTTAAATTTTTTCGTTGTCATATTTTTATGTCCTTAAATTTATATACATCTCTCTCTCTCTATCTATCTATCTATCTCTATCTATCTATCTATCTATCTATCTATATATATATATATATAATTTTATTCTTCTTAATTTTATTTTCGAATTCTTTCCAAATAAAAATACTCCTATGAATTACAATGTGGAATATATTTTTATTCTTTATTATTTATTCCAGGGATCAAAATGTTTCCAGCTTCTCACTAGAGTTTTAAAATTATATAGTTCTGTTTCTTGAATTATTCATGCTGGTGAAAGCAACTTAGAACAATGATTTTTTTTATTTATTTGTGTATGAATGTCTGCGCGCTATATTAAATCAGATTATTATTTCAATTCACATGTTTCCTCTATTTTTAAGGAATTTGGGTTGTTGATGGAAATAAAGCTTGTTTTTACTAAGTAAAATAAGCAGAATTTCAATAAGAAATTATACTATTTAATTTTCTTTTGAGTGAATAATAATAATAATATATATACACATTTATTTATTATTTAATACTGTTTTAACGCTAAGTTGTTTTATTTAACATATTTTGGAAATACAAACATCAAAAAAAGAGTATTGATCTCAAAATAGAAAGATATAAAGATATCATGCATTTTTTTGTAATGTAAAAAGGTTCTCCGATTTTTCTTTATCCACACATCAAGAATCTATTGCATGAAGCTTACAGAATTTATTACATGAATCGTAATAAATTCTGGTTTGTTTAATTTTAAAATTAATGAAGCGAAATCTTAAAATATTTCTGTTAAATTAATACGAAGGAAAAATTACTGTAATAAATATTATTTTTAGAGTCCTTGATTCTATGAGAATTGATTATCGATCATGAATGATCATCACGAAAAAATATTGAGTCCAAATTAAAATTAACTGTAAAATTTTGAAAATAAAAGTATAAACAAGTTTAAATAGATATAGTTTAATTAATTAAATCACAGACATTAAAAAAAGTGGTAAATGTTTTACGATAAAACAACATTTTATTTCGAAAATTTAGAACAGATTGATTAGTATTCTTATCTTAACAAAATGTGATACTATGTGATAAACATAAATGAAAATTGAATGTTACAATATTATTTTCATTTATAAGTATTTCACAAATGGGAGCATAAATATTTTTTAAAGTAAAATTTCATTTATGGAAGCTATCTTACAAGTAATAAATAATTAAGTCTCAATATACATATAATAATAATAATAATAATAAAATTATCAGAAAAAGTTTTTAACTATTCACTTCTTTTTAAATCTCTGATAAAATTCTTAATTCTTTCTGACAGACGAATTGTTAATTCACGGCATCTTTTTTCTTAACTCGCTTTTACAATTCTCGCTGCTCTCCGACAGACGAATTGTTAATTCACTGCATCTTTTCCTCCCTCCCTCCTTCCCTCTTTGTTTACCCTTTCCGTTCCCCGATACTCACTCAAAAACTGTTTCTCTTCCTGCATTCTATTTCTTCCTTCCGAACTGCGAACGTGCGGTCTGGGTCAGTTGCCTCACACAAGAAACCTTGGAAAAAAGTATCAGTTTCCTATTATCGAATCGCTTATTTCCTTGGCTCAGATACGATAGTTGGGAAGGGGGGATCCAGAGGAGGCACAGGGTGGGGGAGACACCTAGCGGTATCCGACAACAAGTATAGCGCGCTGACGCCAAAGCGCTGTTATTTTAACTCCTCGCGTTCCTTGCAGTAGACGTTCCCCCCAAAATCTCACAGTCGTCAGAGGTAATGCCGCCCGTCCGCTGGATTAACTCCAAAATAGCAACTGGTGACATTCTTCCGGTAAGGGAGGACACCAACCTCTCTGTCTCGCGGTGCATGCAAATGTGGTGAAATATGACCTTGATACCGTATCTCATCCTCCTGTGGATTTCTGTGGTCATCACGGAGGATGTGGATCCATCATTCAAGGTTGGTGTTCTCATGGTGGATAGGTCTGCCCGCAACCGCTTTGACATCCAGAGGATTGGACCAGCGATTGACATCGCAGCCGAAAGTTGTCAATCGAAGTACAATGTCACGCTGAGTCTGTTACCTGGTTATTATCCGAGGGAATGTTCAGCGGAACTGGCAATAGGCAGGGCGACAGACTTGGCAATGAATAGCAACATCTCAGCCTTTGTTGGTCCGGCTTGTAGTGATGATTTGCAAGTGGTGGGAAGGTTTGCTTCGTATAGGAACATACCCATCTTGACTGGACTTGGCGATGTTTTGAAAGAAAGAGATGAATTTAGAACTTTAATTCGGATGTCTTATGACTTGAAGGATAAAGCCCATGCCATTTTGGCCTTTTTGGAACATTTTAAGTGGAAGAAATTTGGAATGATATATCGCCAGAGTGATGTATACTATACGGCGATGGCTGATTTGCTGTTCTATTTGGCAACTTCTGCTGACTTCGAAGTGATTTGTCAACAGTCTTATATTCGAGCTGCTAATAAAACTATTCTTTCGAATTTGGATAAGATAATGGAAACGATGAGAGATTGTTCTAGAGGTAAGATTTATGAATAAAACTCTAATTCATAGTTTTAAATATTTGCTTAGCATATATATTTATTTTTTTCTAATTCAATGAAAGACATAAATTAAATTATTAAACAATGAAAAAATATTTAATAAATATAAATATTTCATTAAAATTATTTTGAATTTATATTTAATGAAATAGTGTGAATAAAATTCAAAATTAATGGAAAATTTTTTAAAAATACTGAAACTCACGGAGATAAAAAAAAATATAAATATATTTTTACTACTGCAGATGTTTTCATTTATTATTATTTTAATTTTAACAACAAAATGTTTTCATATTTTTTATAATTGCGTGAAAATATAATAACATTTTACTGAACTAACATTTCACTTTCTATTCTGTTTAATGGCTACCGTAATATTATGTTTCCATTTTTGTTTAATATTAATTTTAAATGAAATTAATTTTCCTTGAGTTTAAATATTAATTTTCCATGAAACTAGAATTAAATTTAGCAGAAAATCCTATTTTATTAAATGAAATATTTTTGTTGTTTCCTATGTAAGTCGAAGCTGTTATTGTTTAGAAAAATAAAAAAAAATGTTCATTTTATAGATTTATATTTTAAGTAATTAATAATTTTATAGTGATAAAACTTATAAAAATTGATTTAAGATTGGGTCTCTTTTAATTAGATAATAATTAATAATTCTCTGAAAAGAGTATAAATTAATTACCATGCATAATTAACTAATAATATTTACTTATGAGAATCTTTTTACGTATTATTCGAATTTTCTCAAGAAAATACTATTTTCCTGTTGATTTATATAGCAATAAAATCTTCGCAATAAGTAATTTTCGTCAGTTATTTTAAAAGACGAAAAATATACTAAATGAACATTGAAATGAAATTGTATTTTACGGGAAACTAATATATAAATAAAAAAATTAAACACTAAATGAAAATGATCATTACAATAATATGTTTTAATTCAGTAGATTATTGAGAAATAAGTTTTATTTTTAAAAATGAAACTTTGATTTTGAAAATAATTTTTAAATAGGTAAAATAATGAAACACATTTTTCATGAAATGTGCTGAATATAAAAAGAGTTATCAAGTGAATTTATACTCAGTATGGAGAAAATATAATATTTTGTAAAATTTTGAGTAGAAATATTTACAACGAAGAAGTTAAAAAATACCATGAAGAGAATTATTTTCATTAAAAATTAAACTTTTCAATAAGTTCAAGAAAGAATATTTAAAAAAGTACTTAATAATTATTAGTTTTAAATTAGTTACAAACTAATTTCGAATACACAATATAATTTTTTTAATTAAATAATTGGGGTAACGAAATTGAGTGAATAGAAATGAATCAATTAATTAATTGACTGATAATAATTAGCATCAGTTATGTGTTTTTTATCTCTTGCATCAGCTTTTCTTTTTAAAATTATTCATGTTTATTCTTTAATTAATAAAAATGTGATATCTTAAAAATTTGCAATTTTTGTAATAAAATTATTGCCTTAACATGATAAAAACTAAATTAATCACATTCGGATCAAAATTCGTCATTAATTAAATTAAAAAAATTAATTTAAAAATAAAAACCGTGAATTTTTTTTGCTATTCTTATAAAATTATTAGAAATATATATTTTTTTCATTAAATATTATTTTTATTTAAAACATTATTTGTTAGTTTAATAAAATATGTCTTGACAAAACTAAAATTAAATAATTTCCCCAATTTTAAATACACTTGTAGCGAACGCAAATGCACTTCTAAACAAAAATATTGAAAAAATAATTCATTTTAATCATTAAATCCACTTATTTTTCTTAAACAGTCACTTTTTAACCGTTCAACTTCTTTAAATATGAATATCATATTATATTAGGGAATTTCAATTTCCGGAGTATGATAAAAAACACCTTAATAAAAGATTGGATATTTTTATGCCGGAAAATAAAATCACTTCTTGCTGTAGGCCTGATTGAGTTATTTTCTGTATTGTTGGAACATAAGAATCCAGTTAACTCGTGTGAATTCACGCTGATTACTTTTTGATCTTTTCCCGATAGCGCGCTAGCAGTCTTCAGAACTAAAGTGGGCCAAACGATATTTATAGAATGGAAAAATAAATATGTTTTTACACGCTGTAGTTTACAATATTATTTAGCTTATTTAAAGCAGTGCACTAATCATCCATACAAGATGGGAAATAAAAATAATTTTATTTTCATTTATTCTTAATTTAAAAAAATTATAGTAGTTTTAATAAATAGGTAATATATTCTTTAAAAATAATATAAACGCAAAAATCCAATTAAATTGTTGAATAAAAAAAACTACACTGATTACCTTTTAATCTTTCATTTTTAATCCGATATGAGATTTCAACAACAAAAAGGTCCAAACGATATTTATAGACTGAGATGAAAACTTTTTAAATATGTTTGCTTATATTCAAATATCACACTTTTAGATGCTTATATATATTCGTTTGCTTATATTCAAAATATCGCACTTTTTAGATGTATAGACTACATTTTATGCATTTTGCATCAGTTATATTCTTTTAAATAGGAATAAATAAATTTTTTTATAAAGATGTGGAATAAGAATAGTTCTAGATTTAGTCAGATGACAACTGAATAAAAGAAAGTTGTTATTAGTAGCAAAATATATTACTTGAAAATATTTTCACTAAATCTCTTGGAGTTACTTAATTTAAGACCATTTTCTCAGATTTCAAAACAAAATATTTATATGAAGGACTATATATTCCAAGAAAAAAATATATAACGCTGTTTCGATCTAAGTAAGCTTATTTGGGTAAAATATTTAATTGTGAAAGCTTTTAGGAAACAATCGATTTATTTTTTAGATTCTATAAATAAGATGCAATAATAATGTACCAACAGAAATGATCTATAACCAAATATCTCATTTATTTTTTTATTCATATTTATAATTATATTTAAAGTTAACGTTGCACATATATACTTTGAAGTGTTGAAATGTACAATTCGGTGATATCTTTTCTGAAATAGTTATTCCAATTTTAATTGAAAATTAAATAATATTTTGGTGCTTTAACGAGATAGCTTAAAAAATATGGCAATACAAAGAGTTTTACAAAAAAAATATTTTTTTCAATTATACAAGTTTTTTAACATATAAATTAAAATCCTATTTTTAATTATATTTAAAA
Organism: Argiope argentata; assembly: GCA_026289955.1. Classification (NCBI taxonomy): domain Eukaryota; kingdom Metazoa; phylum Arthropoda; class Arachnida; order Araneae; family Araneidae; genus Argiope; species Argiope argentata. The sequence continues at coordinate 3,070,574 of JAOUZG010044037.1, read as the reverse complement.
AAAAATATTTTAAATATATTTCCTAACCAAAATTGTTACTATCTGAGCAAATACTAAATGTATCCTGAATAACAATAAAAAATTAAGAATTCTTTAAAAAAACTCGAAGTTTTCAATAAAAGGCACTATTAAAGTTGCAAATATTTTTTCCAATCCATAATCCGAATTACTATTTTGTTCTTAATACAAACAATTATGGACAAAACATCTTCCAAACAAACAAGCGAAATATTTATTTAAATCTGGGAAGAATCTGTAAAAGATAGAATTTATATTTCAATACCATTAACATATAGAAGTAAAATCTCAAACATTTTATTGTTTTAGATTAGAAATTAGGTTGAAATGTTTGAAAATTTCAATTTTTTATGAGCTTTAAAGAGCTGGCAAAAATAGTGGTGAACTTATAATAAAATGAAAATAAGGCACCAGGTTTTAATTAAGAGTTAGATATCGATCAAAATTTAATATTTAATGATAATAATATTTTCCTGTCTTAAATAAATAAAACTAAAAAATTTGGCGGAAAAATATGTTTTACCTAAGAATTTGTGATTTTATTAGACCCAATATATTAAGTTCCGAAAGCTGTGAGTGACATCTATTGGCAAAACGAATATTTTCCTTCCAGTGAAAATGCAATTTATTTTTTACTAAGAAGTTAAAGTTTATTATATTTCATTATTGAAAAAGGAATATAAAAAGCAAGTTCTATTTACATGCAAATTAGATGTATTATTAGGAGTATAGGATTTTGTGTGTTTACCGTGAGAAAAATTTGGACTTTTAACTAACCATTATGTTACTAGAAGAAGTGTTTTTTAATAATATTCTTTTTAAACTAGTTATTTTATTTTAATTTTATAAAAAATTATGCTGTTTTTTTAAATAAAAAATTCTTTTAAATATCGGTTCATGTTTTGATTTTATCATATTTTAAGTGTTTAAAAATTTTGGATCTAAATATTTTCATTTAGATATTTTGTAAGAAATATTGGAAAGAATTTTAATAAATCGAAACACTTGGAAATTATAGTAAAAGATAGAGAAGCATTGAACGTATGATAAGAAAATGAAGAATTGGAAGAAAATGTGGAACATTTCTTATCACTTTCATATGAAATTTTTTTTCACTTACTCTACCAACTATCAAGTAGTATTTTTTACTAAAAAGATGAATCTCTTCATCAAGTTTAAAATCCGCGCCTTAGAAATGACTTTTATTTTGTTTATGGATTAATAAATAATCTCTTCTTGTAAATTATGATACTTTTTTGAACGAACGTTTATGAATTTTATTTTGTAGGAAATGTTCCGGAAGTAAGCTTATTTCCGCAAGAAAACGAGTACTTTCAACTCTAACTTCCGTACATAAATATATTTTGCGAGAAACGTATACTTCAAAAACATATGAAAATGTTGTTATATATTTCTCTCAATATATTTATGACTTGTAAATCATCTACATTTATCATCATAGTAAGGAGAATAGCTCTAATTTATGCAAATTAAATCTGTTGAAATGTCGATTCGGTTAATAATTTATGTTTTAAAAATTGTATTCATTTGTGATTTATTCATAATACAAAAGATATTTTTTTATCATAAATAATTTTCACTTTTAGTAAATCTTTGTAAGTATTTATGTTATGATTCTTACAATCATTGTTTTAATCATATATTGCATACCAAAATGGAAGGAAAATCTTACAGATACACATACTAATATTTACAATAAATAACAATTACATATTGATTGTTCATTTAAAATTTTATGTATTCGATGAGTAAATAATTTATAATACAAAACATGAGGATATCAGAATTGAAATCTTAATCAAATGTGTGATATTTTTTTTTGTAATTTAAACGAAATATTAGACTGCAATGCATAATACTAGTAAGGGATTCCGATTCGGTCAGAAAAGAAAGGCAACCTGTCATTCATTAATTTTATAAAGGTAAAATATAAAGTTTAGGTAGATTAATCCTCAGCGATAAGCTGCTCTAATTAGTTCTTTTTTGTTAGCTTGGCGGAAACGAAAAGTCGCCAAATAATTTTGATCTACGTCATAAAAAATGTCCCCAAATAATTGAGATCTGCGCTTATAAAAAATGTCGCCAGCAAGTTGTAGCGTCAGGTTTGTTTTTATTGGTGTAGAGTTGGCGACTTTTTTGTATACTAGTTAAGTTTTTTTGGCGATCTTCCACTAGCGAACGGCTAACCGAAAGCTCCTTATATTTATTCAATATAAAGACATTTCATTAGTAAAATATATTAATTTTTTAACCTTATTATTTTTTGATTTTCAAAAAAAAACAAAAAACTATTAGAATTTATCTCTACTTACTATAAAGCAGAATGTGTGTGTATTGAAGCTCAACTGAGATGAGTTTTTGTCCAAGAGTAATTGAATTTGGCTCGAATATATTCTTGAAGATATGGAAGTGAAACTTGCAGAAATTATTTTAAAATATTTATCAGATTTTAAATTTATTAAAAATGTAGCTGAAGTTTAGCCTTTCCTCCTAATAGCGTTAAAAATATAAATTTACCAAAAATTATTTTTTACACCACTTCAAGATTGAAAAAAAAATATCAATTTAGAAACTAATAAAAAAATTTCCTGAATTTTAATAATATAAAAAAAATTGCATTGTTTTCATTTGTTGCTGATCTGAAATTCAATTTTTTTTATTTTTTTATCAAATATTTTATCGCTCACCTTTTTTCTATTGTTAAAAAGCAAAGGGGGGATTCTATTTAATATCTGTATAGTTTATATGAAATATAGGAAAATGAAGTTCCGATACCGGAAAAAACCAACAGGGATTTGAAAGTAAGGCAACGACGTTCTATTATTGTATAATGATGTCAGGAGATATGATTTAAATAATATGTATAATAAACAGGATACATATAAGACTATTAAAATAATTCGCCTTCATTATTTAGCATAATCTGAGGCTTAATAATGCTTTGTTGGAGAAATTATTAGTAACCAGAAAACAAACAGATTTGATAGAAATTAAACTTAATATTCCATCTTAACTAGATGATCATAAAAGGCGGATGATAAATATTAAATTAAAATTATTAGACGTGATGTCATTCAATTCTTTAAAAAAATATTATCTCCTAAATTTTTCTACGCTTTTAATTATGAAATGATAATGTTGTGTACTTGATAAAATTGTATTAAAATCTTTCTAAGCTTTAATTGGCATATTTTTACAATAGAAATACTATGATGAAGCAAATAAAATGAGGGGGGAAATAATTGAGTTTTGGGGGAAAAGAAAGCAGGGAATGAGGATATTTTTTTACCGTATTTGTTGTATCATAAGTATACTTTTGAAACTTAATATTCCACCTTATATAACTAGATGATTATAAAAGGCAGATGATTAATATTATATTAAAATTATTAGAAGTGATGTTATGAAATTATTTAAAAATATTATCTCCTAAATTTTTCCACGCTTTTAATTATGAAAATACTAAAGTTGTGCACTTGATGAAATTGTATTAAAATCTTTCTAAGCTTTATTTGGTATATTTTTACAATAGAAATACTATGATGAAGTAAATAAAATGAGGGGGAAATTAATTGATTTGTTGGGAAAATAAAGAAGAGAATGAGGATATTTTTTAAACGGGATTTGTTGTATTATTAGTGTGCTTTTGAAACCTTCCCAAACTTTATTTGGTATATTTAAGCAATAGAAATAATATTTAACTATCGGAACAATTTACAATAGAAATACTATGATGAAGCAAATAAAAATGAGGAGGGAAATAATTGAATTTGTGGGAAAAGAAAGAAGGGAATGATGATATTTTTTTACTATATTTGTTGCATTATAAGTATGCTTTTGAAGTCTTCCCAAACTTTATTTGGTATATTTGTGCGATAGAAATACTATTTAACTATCGGAACAATTTACAATAGAAATACTATGATGAAGCAAATAAAATGAGAGGGGAAAGTAATTGAATTTGTGAGGAAAAGAAAGAAGGGAATGAGGATATTTTTTAACCGTATTTGTTGTATTATAAGTATGTTTTTGAAATCTTCCCAAACTTTATTTGATGTATTTGTGCGATAGAAATACTATTTAACTAACTGAACATTTTTTCGCAATCGCTGAAGTTCATGCTGTATTATAGGTATGCTTTTGAAATCTTTACAAGCTTTATTTGATGGGACAAACTGAAAAGAAAGAAACAATACTGTATATTGGAACAAAAGAAGAAAGAGAATGAGGATATTTTTACCTTTTTTTATATAATATTTTGTAATATAAGTGTACTTTTCAAATCGTTAGCTATGTCCAACGAAATAACTTTGAAATTTTTCGGAAACTATCTATAATTGGTCAAATGAACAGAATTACAAAATTCTGAATATCCAATGAAATTGACTCTTTTGCGGCATACCATTACTAATGCATGGCTAGCGTGCAATAAATTGTTTTCTAAATTATCCTGAAACAATAGCATATGAAAAACAATAAGCCGCAAGAGAAAAAAAAACAAAACGGCATACTAATTAGCATACTAATAACCATTTTTGTTGATGGAATTTTGGAATGGAGCATTCTTTTTGGCTGCATTCAACAGAAAGAATATCCGCCAAACCACTCCGTTCATGCCATAAAAAGAAAACATGATCATGACCCAACACCTCTCGATAAAATAAATCTTTCACTTTAATGTGTTCTTGGAGAATAGGCTAAGAAAAACACTTAACAGTAGTTAAAAGAAAAGAGTGGATCGGTGTCAGCTGATGAAAGCTGCTCTACAGAAGGCCGCTTCTACTTCTTCGTTTGTTTTGATATATCTGCGGTTTCGCTTTAAGTTGTTCAGAAACTTCGGTTTCCTTATCATAATATTTTTGTATTTATTCCGACTTGAAATTTATGTGAAATAATAAAATTTATATTTTAAAAAAAGAAGGCAAGCTTTTGATTCTAAAATTTGATTTCAGAGATGTAATATGAAATGGCCAACTCTTCTGCAGGAAAGCACTAAAATCTAGTTTTTTTTTATGTCAGTAAAATTGTTAGTCTATGTCTACTAAAATACAATCTTTTTTGAATAAATAGATTTTCACGTGCCTTTTAATAAGCAATAAAATTAATTTGTGTTAAAAATATTTGTTACATTTAGAAATGAAATTAATATTGCAATCTTTCATTAAACTAATAATAGCTTTCTCTTCTGCTTATAAGCTTTTGTCAATGTAATTAATTACCTGTATTGGATTGTTGTTGCATTCAGTGTAAAATATGCCGGTGTCCTGGCTCAGAGGTAGCACGTCTTCCCCGTGATCTGGGAGTCCTGGGTTCGAGTCCCAGTTCGGGCATGTTTCTTCATCTGTGTTCTATTTTTAAGTTGTGTGAATGCGCCCTCTTTAAAAAGGGGCTGTGCAAGAGAATATGATGAGTGAGTAGCGATGGTCGTACTCTGTTGTCTTTGTTATAGTTACTAATGGCATTTGCCATGGACAATTCTGCTAGGATTTTCAGCAGATTTAAGTAGAAATAAGCTACTATTGTTTCAAGTAGCGCCAACTAGGGCCAAGAGTACGACCTTTGCCAATCCCTCATCAAATTCGTTTGCACAACCCCTTTTTACAAGGAGGTACATTAACACACCTCACAGATAGAAAACGGAAGTACATCCATGCTCTAACCGGGACTCGAACCTGGGGCACCCAGAACCCGAGGAAGACAAGCTACCTCTTTGCCAGGACACCGGCAAGTCGTACTCTTGATCCTAGTTGGTGCTACTACAAAAAACAAGAAACGCTGATTAGGTTTAAATCACTGACTACCACAGCAAGCTTGACCATGGCAAGTGTCATAATAAACAACAAAAACAACAACAGTACCAGATAAAGGAATTTTGTTTCAGGTATTACGCAGCATCATACACCCTGCTCAAAAATCTGGTCGGTTTAGTTTCGCATTTCAATAATTTAACTGACATGTTAATCATTTATTTATTCTGTGTTAATTTTTTAATTTTATTAATTTTATGAAATATATTTGATACTGATGATATTGATGATATCAAAAATCAGTATCAAATACTGATAATATTTGATACTGATTTTTGAAATCTTCAGCAAAAATACATTTATTTTTATTATGTTTCAGAAAGATTCGACATCCACTTTTATATATTACATTATTTAAGCAATTGCTAATTGATTGACATGATTGTATTCTTAGCAGTTATACTTGATAAAATGATTAAGATTATTCTTTTCTTTTATAATTTAAGAAAATTGTGATTTTGCTAATTTTCTTTATTAGTCATTTAAGAAAATAAGATTTTTAATCGTCTGCCTGTCATCTAAACCTAGAAGTCAACAGCTTGGCCTACGTTGTTGTAAATGCACCACATGCTGTATTATCAGATTTTCAAAAAAAAAAAAAAAAAAAAAAAATATCGGCCAAAAGAATTTTTTTGGTGAATGAATTTTGAATTTTTGATCTTACATTATCAACGTAACTCACGAATACCAATTGTATTCCTCACATAGAAAGTTTTTTTAAAAAAACACATTTATTCACACAAAAAGAAAAAAAATCTTTATGAGGTCGAATATTATATAAAAAATAAGCTAACAATTATGTATGTACAGAAATCTATAGTTTATTATGTCATATATTTTTCTTTTTTTTATTTGTGCAGTTTCCTTTATGGTGTGTAAAGGGTTGTTTAAATGCTATTTAGTTATGATTTAAAGTTTATTTGCCATTTTTCGGCCTACCAATTTATTTTATTTGCTCGAATTCTGCCTAAATAAATGGCATGGATAAGTGGGTTATTGTGATTTTAATGTCCCTTTTCAAATAAAAAATAGAGGCTATTTATATCTTAGTTTTGAGTTTTGGTCAAGAGATGAGGAAGGTACCTGAGGCACGGTCCTTCCAAAATTCCTTTGCAGGCCAGTGGATGGACGTTTGAGCGGAACAAATTTAACGGGCACTAGCTCTTTTTACTCTTTCTACTTTCTTTTTTCGAATGAATTACTCTTTGGTGGAATTTACTTGGAGTGGAAATGGCGATTATGTAGTTTGTAGTAAAATTATAAAAATATGGGTACTTTTTTCCCATGATTGATTGAAGTTAAAATCAAGCAGGAAACTGAAATTTTGGTAACTATTCAATAGTAATTGCAATTTTTAAGATATCTAGTATCTCTTCAGAAGATTTGATTTATTTTCATTCGTTAGGTTTTGATTTTGATTCAAATTTCATTTACCTAATTGATGCATTTTTGAGCTTTCACGTTTATATGCACACGAAAGTGCAAACAGACAGCAGCCCTCAACGGACTTTAGATGCTAAATCTAAGTGCCAACTTAACCTGACAAACTGTTTTCGTTTCGGAGTAACTGATTGCACTTCAATGCGATCAATCTGGAAGACAAGACTACTTTTAAAATGAGTTTTCCAAAATTTGATATTTAGTTTCCATATCAAATTTTATTTACCTGACTTAAAGCGTTTATGAGTAAAAGCATTCATAGACAAACATAATTCTAAATTTTTTTTTCTTATACTTAATTACTTGTCTAAATTATAGACATTCTTGGAAGTATTTTCTATTTTTTTAATTGCTATAATTAAGTTAGAATTTTATTACAATTTATGATTAGTATACGAGAAAGTAAAAAGATAAATAAATAAAATATACGAGAACGGAAAAAGACATAAATCAATAAAATATACAAGAAAAAAATATATGAGTAAATAAAATATACGAGAAAGAAAGAAAAAAAATATGAGTAAATAAAATATACTAGAAAGAAAAAAAATGAATCAATGAAAGTAAGAATTTAAATGATTAAAAGTTGCATGGATACTGCAGCTTTAGTATTTAGTATTGACAAAATATTGTGCATAAAACTTCTTGAATTAATAAAATACTTGAGCATCATATACTTTTTATACGCATAAATTGATACGGGGCTAATCAATTTGTTTGTGTGACAAAATAATGCTCACAGTTACAATAAACCTAATATTTATAAAAAAAGGTTAAAAATTTATTTGAATTATCGTTTGCGGGTTTTTTTGAAGAAAGTGTTGAGTTGTTTAAATCAAATTCAGCGTAGTAAAATAAAATCGCATAAACAATTTAATGGAAATAAGAATATAAATTATTGAAATTGGCATGGGCTACATAATTGAAAATTTAATCTACATTATTCGCTTTGTTTTTCTTATAATCCAGTCTTGTATATTTCAATTTTAAATTTTTGATCGTTGCTTGATATTTAAATAAATCTTTACATTTATATCGCAATTCGTGTATTCTTCTTCTCTGTTTTATTCAAAGCAGCTTTCATAATCATACAGTTGCTTTAAAGCTTCTTGAATTTTATTGCTTTCTTACGCATTCTGCAAAAAAGCAAGTTACTAAAATGTGTATAATCAAGTACCATATGCTAGCAATTTTTATTTGGTTACGCATTCATTCAAGTTTCTATTCAAATTCAATTTTCTCTTGAAATCTCTTGGTACTACAACACAACTAATAATTGATTGTTTCTAAAAAGGGGAACTTTTCTAAGCAAACGAAGAAGACAGAGTAACAAAATATACGATTCCCCTGAGACTTTCACATGAATTATTCCACAATTACTTCCACTTACATCGAACTCAGTACATTTAAATCGCAAAGACATGTTGTCCGAAAAACTTAGTCATCTAGATTTAAAGTTTATTCCGAATTCGGTAATGGGTTTCTTCTTGAAGTTAAGCATTAAGGAGGAAAAATGTTGCGATAAATAGGGACAATATTTTAGAATGTTTAGAAAATTCTCTAGAACTATATTCATGAATAAAAATAAATTATTATTAAAATATACTTACTGGTATGTAAAGATTCGAATTTCTTTTATTATTTGGAATTATATATTTGGAAGGAATAGCAAACATAAATAATTAATACTCAAGTACAAATGATTTGGTGACTTAGAAATAAAAATATTAGATTTAGGTTTGTAGTTATAAATGACTGAAGATAAGATGTTTTTATCTTCGATGTCTGAACAATCTATTGATTGATTTATGTTTATTTACAAACTTCAATGAATTTTTGTAATTTAAATACTTAGGCAAATTTTTTATGAGAAAAATAACTCAACTAAAAAAGATGCATCTAAAGAATCGTTTAAAAATATCCTTTTCTAGATAATAAAATTCTTTTTATTATTATTTAAATTGCAAAGGTAAAATATTTCTAAGGAAAAATAAATATTTCTATGAAATGCATCCAAATTGACCAAGATGCGTTATAATGATATCGTGTCCGTTTTTTTTACCACTGAAAGAGGGTTGCAGTAGCTTCTGAGGATATGGACCCCTTAGCACCCGAGGGCACTTCTAGCTCATATGAAGATAAACCACACACGCTTGTGCAGTCTCTTTTTACAAGGAGGCACATTCACACACCTCACAGATAGAAAACAAAAGAACAACCATGCCCCAACCGGAACTGGAACCCGGGACTCTCAGAACACGAGTAAGACGCGCTACCTCTATGCCAGAGAGCCGGCATGCGTTATAATATTGCCATGATATCATTACGATATTGCACGGCATTGAGAGCATCGTGGATAATATCATTATATTAATATCATAATAATATCATTATTAAACAATTTCATTATATTAATAGGATAAAAGAACACTTCAACAAATAAAACAATTAATCAATAAGCAATTGTAAAAATAAAGATTCTTAATCTTAAGTATGTCAATTAAAAAAATTAATGAAACACAAACTCTATTTTCCAGTCCAGATAGAACCTAACGCTTTCCATACCACACTTGAGGGCATAGTTCTAAATAAGCATTTGTTCCAAAATCAGCGGAGGTGGTCTCCTCAAAAGTTTCTTGCATATACTCTTACACATTTTCGAATCTCTAAGTTATCCCGGGAACGTCTTGCTTAGCATTGGCTTAACTCTTTGCTGTCAAAAAAAATTAGATGCAAAATTTTTCACCTAATACAAAGGTTTGTTTATTGCTATGAAAAATAAATATACATAATTATTTTGTCGAATTTCTTTGAAAAATTAATCTACATCTCTTAGCCATTATTAAGGTGTTTTTAACAATTAAATTTGAAAAGTAAATAAATAAAGTGTCAAAATGATGCACAGTCTTGAATGGTGTGTCAGAGGCGACATCAGGCTGCAAAGGGTGAAACTAATTGCGAAATTTTAACCTTTGAAAGGAATGTAGTCATTTTTTAAAGTTAGGCATTTCATCCTTGGCAAGCTATGGGTGATTGATCTCTAGCATGATATTCTTAGTATTTGTGTCTTAGATATGTTTTTTCAAAAAAATGCCCTTGTAGTTACAAAATTCTATACCATAATTGATATATTTTAAGAAATTCCATTTTGGAGTGGCCGTCTTTACGTATTTCGGAAAGTATAGATTTCCAGAAGATCAATTCTTTGTTAGATTTCACCCAAACTTTTATAGAATCTAAATTTCAACTATAGACGTTAATTCTGCATACTGTAGTTTTATTTATTTAATTCTCTCCATTTTGTAGCTATAGTGTTAACTTCGAACAGTCGAACAGACAGACTTTTTCGGAAAGGATAATGCTCAAAATTTGACAGAAATCTACAAATTCGGTGTAAAGACATCATGCCAAATTTTATAGCAACTTCTCAAAGTTATTGAGTTATTTTTTATACAGATAGACAGAAAGGCGGATATTTTACAAAAATGAATTTTTCGATCATAAGAAGATCTAAAATTAGAAGATTTGTCGAAGACTACAATTCGAATTTTAGTACGATTACAATATTTTCAATATATTACTTTTCAGAGAAATTAAAAACTTTACTATATCTATATATATATAGCCTTATAGAATCTCTCCTTTATAGTTTTTATAGTAGTTGTAACCGTAAGTTCGGGATAGCCTGGTTGGTAGGGAGTTGAATTCGCATTCCTTTTGATGCGAATTCGAACCTGGCCACAAAGTTCTTCATGTCGAGTTATACCACTGGGGGTACTGAATCAAAGGGGATCGTCTTTCGGGTGCTCAAGGGTCTACTTACCCTTAGAACTTACTGTATCCCTCTTTTCGTTGTAAAGCGGAATACGAGAACAACAATTGTAATTATGTAATAAAAAGTCACTACAACTTTTTCTTAACTTCCTAAATTTTTCCTAATATCCAAAGTGGGAATTGATTTAAAAAAAATTGTTTTTTTATAATACTTGTTTTGATTGAGCTGCATTTTTACTTTTCAGTGATTGTCATTTTGGGTGGAGACAAAGACGTCCGGGAAATGATGCTCATTGCTAAGAGGCTGAATATGACATCTAAAGGAGATTACGCCTTCATCTACACCGAATTGTTCCAGAATGAAGCCAAAGGAAACCTTTCATGGTCAAGAGGAAACGGTATGGAAATATAAAATACTTTTTCAATCTTTATTTATTAATATTTTTTAGAAAACCTGTGGTGAAATCTTTTCGCCAAAGGATCTATTTACAATTCTATGATTGTAATAATAAGTGTAACAGTATCTATAATTAGAAGGAAAGCCTAAATTATTTTCAGATACGTGATACTACGTTAGAAATAAACTTTTTGAAAAATTATATAAAATATTTATAATTTTTTATCATGTCAGATCATGATGCTGTTTTGGACATCAAAACAACAAACAAACCAGTGAAATTAAAAAAAAAATGTTGAAAGCTGAAAAAAAATTTAGAAATATATCAAATGACTTTCTCTAAATATTGTCGATAACATATGAAGTTTATTTTCTGATTTCTAAGAATTAAACTATTTTTCTATTCATTATAAATACTGAGGCTCGTCTGGTAAATATTATAATATTTTAAAAATAATTGCATTATAAAGCCATAAAAAAATCGCAAGAATCTTTCTGAATGAAGAGATTGTTTGTTCTATTATTTAGAAGGTGCAGCACATATTGGAAAACTATTGTTCGAGATTTGAACAAATAAAAAAGCTATATACTTGAATATGTAGGGTTTTTTAAAGATAATTTTTATCAAAATAGTCCGATAGTAGTTAGTCAAATAATATTTAAAGTTGCAAAATAACGTAGCTGCAAAAGGTACATTAAATGTAAATATAATAATAAAAAAAAAATGCCAAAAAAGCTTTGAAACAAAATTCAAATCGTTTCGTAAAGAAATAAAGAATATTTGTTTAGAATTAAAGAATATTGAACCAAAAAAATTCAATACTTTCTCTAAAAATGAACTAATTAATAAATCCGATAATTTCTTTTAATATCATCTATTTAATGCTGTCATTTGACTATTTAATGAATTCGCTTTAATAGAAAAACATTATTATGAAATCTCCAAGTATTAAGTAATTGGGTACTTACGTATTAGACCGTCGACTGCCAAATGTTACCAACCACTTCAAACCAATTTACTTAAGTGTCTAGAACTATTCATACATTACACAGCCATTATTTGTCCATTTTCACGTATAGAATCGTCTCATGCCCATTCAAGCACGCATTTTTAGATGGAAAAATTCCGTAATTTTGGAATACGTCATTGCATCTTTTTCATCGGCAGGCAAATCCTAAATTTTAATCATTTTAGCAAGTCAAAAAAATCAAAACCGAATAAGCGCTTAATGATCTTCTACAAAATCCACAAAATGGCGAACGACAGTTAAGGTTTGCACAATTTTTAAAATAATGGCGATTGTTTGTCATTATTGGCGGTTTAGTAGCTCATTGGCGACGCCTTCAAATTTGGCGATAAAAAATCGATGGCTTAATACGTAAGGCTTACGTATAGTCTTAGACTATTTTTATAGAAAAAAAATTAATTCTCCCCCAAAAATATATCTTATTCCTTGAGTTTGTATGAAAGCTTTAAAAGAAGTTACAAATTTTGTGTAAATACCATATATTAAATTTGAACAGTGGAGCTTAAAATGTGTTTGAGTTGGAATATTCGCATGCAGATAAGAATATTTCCAAGTATGTGTTTTTTTATTCAAAGAAGCCTGAAATGTGGAGATTCATCAAAATCTATTAGTTTCAAATGTTTGAAGAATAAATACTAACTCCTTGTGTATTTCGTATCCAAGAAATTAAAAAACAGCATCATATTTCTGAAGAACTTATCGAAAATAATTTTTATCAAATAATAATCATTTTTAACTGCTACTTTTATAAACCGTTTGAATTTGTGTTCTAAATATATTTTTACTCACTTTGATTATAATTCTTCCTATTAAAGCTATATTTAAGTATTTAAATGTCAATTTTTTAAACTTTAAATTTTTTAAAAACTTTTAAAGAAACTCTTATAAATTTAAATCCTTTGGATTTATAATCCCATTTCAAATATTCATTTCTCAATATTTTCTGACGTTCTTGCATCGCAAAAAAAGCAATATTAAAATATATTTTTATTTTCATTACAATTAAATAATAACTAAGATCTCATGCTATTTACCAATTGAATCCCTGATATTTATATTGAAGAAAAATACGGTTTATTTGTTATTTATAAACTTGGAACATATTTCTTATATTATATGCAAGATTTTCAACTAATTATTTTGATAAAACTCTGAACAATAAAATTTCCAGTTTATTATTCTTTTTATCCATTAAAAAATCATTTTTGGCTTTTAATTGCCATATTTTTAATCCGTGGATATTTTTATAGCAATGTATTTTAAACTACAAAAAATTATCAGCATTTATTTAAGATTTTAAAAAAATATCCAGAAGGTAAGTGCATAAGTTAGCAATAAATGGTTACTGGTAAAGTTTTATTTTAAAAATTATCGTTTATTCGGTGTGCACTCAATTTCGGATCCAATTTTTATTTATTTTCTTATGTTTTTTCTTCATTCAAATATTTAATGAATCGACTTTTGGAATATCGTTCTGTCATTATCAAATTAGTTAAGTTCTATTTTATCTTCTTTAGACGATGCTAATTTTATTTAAAGAATTATTCCTCTAGAACTTAACACAACGATTCTTCATTTTCCAGATGTTTTTCAATTCATATTCACATTTCCGGTCTACCATTTAAGTATCAGCAGTCAACATCTTTAGCATTCGGCATTTGCAAACATGAGCCACTAAAGACACAACAAAACGGTAGCTGGCGAAAATAAAATTGATTTGACAGATATGGTAATTTGGTAAACATTAAACACGCTTTTTTTCCCTCCAATGCTAAACGCATGCCACAAAACGCTTTCTTTGTTGTCGTGAGAATTACCAAACACTTATTATGACATAACATCACGTGAACGCGGCAAAATGAAGTAATTTAATTCTTTCTACATGAAAGAGAAGCCTTGTTGACTTTTTGTTTTTCTTGCGTGCTGAATTTATACGCTGTTAAATAAGAAAAGCACAAACTGTGCGCTAATTACTTGCAATTGAGCTACATCAAGGGAATGTTTTTTCAACATGTACGTGATTTTTGATGATAAATTGCTTGATAAATGCTTCTATGCCAATTTCTGTCATAAAGTTAACTCATTTTTAAATTCATCTTGTAAACAGTTTTATTTGAATATTTATCTGATATTTGATATTTGACGCCAATAAAAAAATATAGTGAATGTTAAAAATATAGCCATAAGAAATACAGTGAATGTGAAAAATATAGCCATAAGAAATATAGTTAATGTGAAAAGATTAGAATTTTATAATATATTTAAAGATAGCGAAAACAGAAGATTGTTTTAAATTAAAAAATTAATTAATAGAATTTAGAGAGTTTCAGCTTCGATCTGTATGAAATTTCTTAATAATGAAATAATGATAATTTCAAATTTTAACTCACGCCTTAATTTTCAAAAGTTCATTAGTTTGTTTTTTATAAGGACAGAAAAAAACTTGCTAACTGTTCTTGCTTCATAAATGTACTAAACAATGTATCTTTCAGATGATTTATTATTCTCTTTATTATATCTTTCATCTGATTCTCTAAATTCTGTAAATGTATTATTACATTAGAAGTTTTGTTTTCTGGCAAATGGAATTTTCCCTATTTTCTAATATTCACAAATTTTAAAATCCAAACAAATCCAAATACTTGAATCCACTAATAGTAAAAAGAATGCAATACCAAAAACTAAAGAAATAAAATTGCTAATAAAATTATTTGCAATACCATTCAATTTTGCCCGAGAATGGGGAATATAATAAATCAGGATAAATATTAAATAATAAAATTTACAGAGCTCTGTTGATTGATATTTGACGTTTCATGCTTAAGCTTATTTGGAAATTCGCAAATCAATTATTTAAAAGAGATGTCTCATTAGCTAGATGCCAAAATGTATGTTGAATCCGACAATGACGCAAACCCCAAGTGTGAATATATTTTTTATTCCTCCAAGTGTTAAACACGGCGATAACATAACATAACATAACATAACGCCATCTTGTGCCCCCGGTGCCTATAACGCTAGGTTATCTAACCAGTTAGATGAGCACAAGATGGGAGAAAGAGAAAAAAAAAAGAAAAAAAAGGGGGGGAGATCTGCACTTTTGACGGACTTTTTAAGTTATAATTTTGGTTGATTATCACAAGGGGAATTCTTGTCTAGCTATTGTAGGTCTTGAAGAGGTCTTGATATTTATGAATATGGTTTACTATGGAGCTGATTTTGCTGCGTGAAAGGGTGTTTATTGCAACTCTCCTGTACCATTCTTCTTCCAGACTTCTTTCTGGCTTTCTCATGTGCCATGAGAGAGCCTGTAGGCATTCTGTGGCATAGTGGATTGGAGATCCTATTTCCCCACAGCTACAGTAAGGAGAGTTGGCTAGATGGAATCTGTAAAGGTATGTCGGGAATGGGCCGTGTCCAGTGAAGAAAAGGACATTCGCTCTGTCCCAGTTGGTAGCGTAGAGAGAGACTTTTGGTATTATATTATATATGGAATGACCTGTTTCGCCTTCTTCCCATTCCTTTTACCATCTTGTCATCATATCGATTTGGAGGATGTTTTTTAGATGAGATCTTGGAAGCTTCATTAGATTCCGATCTTCATTCGCATTTGCCGCTGCTTTGGCTAGTTTGTCCGCCGCTTCAATCCCGTCATAGCCTACATATGCCTTGATCCATGAAATTTTAATATGAGGATTTTCAAGAAGAAGGGAGAAGGTATCTCTTGCTAATCGGCTATTGGATTTTGAAGAGCTTGAGGCTTGTATACTTGCTTTATTGTCGACATAAATAGTGATTGGATCAGATGAAGGAAGAGAGGTTGCGTCATTTACTGCTCTATTGAGTGCTAGGAGCTCAGCTTGGAAGACCGTGTTTTCTTCCAATAGGCTGGCTGACCACTGGTGTATAGTGACTGCATCCTGCATGACACAAAATGCCGCCTCAACTCCTGTTGATGATTTTGACCCATCCGTATATATTCGGAGTCCAAAATTCTGAGACCCACCGTCTTATGATAATTTATACTGATCAACAAAAATCAACAGTTATCACTAATAAACTACCTGTAGTGTTCATCCTTCAGTATTCTAGGATGCCTGTTTTTTCTGTTTTAAATTATACTAAGATAATCAAATAATCTACTGAATCGATCAACTGAATCTTTCGACTGAACCGATCAAAGGAATCTTTATTCTATTGATCGGTTCAGTTGTAATTGTTAGTTTTCATTCATCTTGCACTTTGTATTTTTGAATTAACGTATTTAAATGTATAAAGGCAAATAAGCAAACGATATTTACCCCTTGGACGAATTTAATGAAAAATGAAACATAATCTTACAGTTAGTTCGGGTATACAAACCATATTAAAATTCATATAACTTTTTTGTTACATTTTAAGTTTTTTTTAAGTAAGAATATTCGCGAATAGAGTAATTGATTGATATTCAACCATTTGAGGAATTAGGCACAAACTGTGATATATATTTGTAGCACAATTATTTGAATATAATGACAAAATCAAGTATAAATTTTTTATCTAAGTATTTGGCTGCGTCTGACGTCACTCTTTAAATGTATGTAGTCTGGGTACATTGATGTATTTCCAATTCATATATATTATCTGTCTTAGATTACATCCCGTTAGTAAAAATGCGTATTTTGTCTATATTGCTATGTAGGGTGGTCGACTGTAAAAAAATATAATTTCAAAAGTATAGTTTACTAAAAAATTTTAAGAATTAAATTATTTGCAATATAATGTTTCAAATACATTAGGAAGTTTGCATAAATTATTTGCAATAAAATGTTTTGAAATTATTAGGAATTGTACATAAATTATTTGTAATACAATGTTCCGAAAATATTAGGACATGTATGTAAATTATGTTGCTGTTGTTATTTATGGCACTTGCCTATGGACAAGGCCCCTGCTGATACAGCAGCAGATTTGAGCCGAAAGGAACGTCTCTTGTTTATCAAGCAGCGTCAACTAGGGCCAAGAGTACGACTTAGCTACACACTCACCACATTTGCTTGCACAGCCCCTTTTTACACGGGGGGCACAGTCACGCATCTCGCAGATAGCACACAGAAGAACAAACACGCGCAAAACGAGCCACCCAGAACACCAGGAAGACGCGCTACCTCTGCGCCAGAAAGCCGGCGTATGTAAATTATTTGCAATATAATGTTTCGAAAATATTAGTAATTTTGTATAATTTTTTTACAATACAGTGTTTATAACATTTTAGGAATCAAATGATTTACGATATAATGTTCGTTAAATATAACAATACTGAAATCTCAATGCTAGCATATCACAGACAAAATTAATATTTAAAAAAACGGAAAGTATAAACATTTAAAAATATACACATGTAGTTCTAGAACTTCTCTAAGAAAAGATATAATACAATCTTTTTATTAGAAAAGTTAAATGCAGAGAAATGCAAGTCCGGCAAACCATAAGAAGAAAATTACAGTTTCAATGTGGTTTATGTTCTGAAGGTAGCATGTAAATTGCATCCAAGAGTTTTTTAAAAGAAGTCTTTTTAAATACATTTTAAGATGAACTGAAGACGGAGTTAGAGAAATTCGCAATTTTAAAGCTTTTGGAAATAGCTTGAAAGAAAGTTTATTGGGAAAAAAGAATTTTATTACGAATGCCAAAAATGCCCCGAGCTTTGAAGCGAAAATTCCGAATAAAGTTTGCCATAAAAAGTAATGTTTTTACTCGGCATAGGTTATAGATATAAAATCAGTAATTTTAAGTCACAGAATAAAATAATGATGATTTGAAAAAGCTAGAAACAATTTTAAAAAATAATATTGCATTAATATTTTTATATTCATGCTAATTTATATAAAAAAGTGAAGGTTGTATGTTAATTTTTAAATTAAGAAAAATATTAATTTCTAGAAAAGGCTAATATAATTTATTTACAGAGAAAAATTCTTGAATTTAAACTATATTATAATTCTAATATTTGAGTACATTTTAATGCAATGAATCTAAAATATCTTTTTCATGAAATGAATATAAATTACTATCAATTCAAATTTCATAAAAAGATTGCGAATGTACAAACGATAATATTTAAAACTGAATGAAATCCAACTTCTTTCATTTTTCGGCATAAAAATGTATATTTATTTTTATTTGGAGAGTAAATAGTTCCTTAAGCAGCTGAAGTTGACATAAATTTCTCATGAAATTTCTAGATGTCTCTGCTCTTGTCATTTTCTACCACTGTTATATTCTTTTTTATAGTCAAACAATGGATAAAAATAAAAACCTAACCTTTCAATAAATAAATTCCCATTTGTAATACACATGAAGCTTCCGGTCTGTTAGTTTTTTTTTATATTGATGCAGCTATTATTCATTCTTTTACACATGATTCTTGTAAAATTGTCATTTATAGTAAATAAATCGCAATTATTTAGATAGTTATTAGGTGATTAATAAAAAATTTCTATTGTCTTCATTTTTTAAGCTGATATCAGTAGTTATCAATTATCTTTTTTTAAAATACTTTTGTAAAATTACTATTTATAGTAAATACAAGATTTAAGTTTCATTTGTTTTTAAAACTGGTATTCATGGTTTTCATTTATTCTTGCATTGAATATTTCATTTTAAATTTTAGATCAAGACAGAAAAGATTTGCGTAATAAGCTGGCAGTCGTAATTTTCGTTTATCCTTATACTTGGCAACGAATAATGTTTAAACTGCCTTTATAAAATTATATAAAATAATATAATGACTCAAATATATTCAAGTTATAATATAATATATAGTTATATTTTTCTAATTGTAGTGTTTTCATGTTCGAAAATTTCATTAAATTATTTTCTTTGTATGATTTGTTGAAGAAAACTTTCTCTATAAAATACAGTATAACAATACATTATAGAAACTGAAGTTATAATCTAATATATAGTTATATTGTTTCCAGTTATATTATTTTCAAGTTCGATGATTTTATTCAATTATTCTCTTAATATAATTTGATGAAGGAAACTTTTTGCTAATCAAATATAAATTAAATAATTAAAACTTTCAATTCTCTACTTAAAAAACTAGTTCATATTATTTTTTCCTCTCATTCATTCCAGGTATTTATAGGGGTTTACGTAATTTTCATGAAGATATAAGAAATAAATTATGCAGTTAAATCAAGTGATTCAATTAGCTTATTTGAATGATCGTCTCGATCATGTCCGCGAACTTCTCCTATTCGGAAATTCGTACTCGTAGATAGCCATGAATTGAGCAAATTGAAAAGCCGCGTAATAAAAAGTAAATAAACTTAATGAACAACAGTAAATTATTTATTATAATGTAGAATCATTTTCGTATGAGATTTTTTCCCTTGTTTGTTTGAAAAATCCTCATTTCATTTTAAATCCGTCTTATTTTATGAACAGCATTCGCGGGCCAACTTCAAAGGCTACGCGGGCCATAGGTTGGGCATCCCTGGTGTAAGGCATAAATGCACATGCATCCATAAACATAGTTTGATATTCACAAATAAAAGCCCAAATAAGTTCAACTGGATCAAATGGTTTCACGTAGTTTTACTGCCAACAGTTTGCACAGCAATTATTTCGCTATTTCGAGTTGATGAGCCTAGCAATGGTGATGAATACTAGTACTGGTTGTGTTTGCAACGTCATAGAGTTAAGATTTATGCGCCATCTCATGGAAAAAGCTATAATTATTTTGTAAAATGTCGATAAATTAAAATGTGACATTGAAGTTACATGAGCCCATAGAGGGTCAATGGAGAAAACAATGGATATATTTTAAAATTTGCTTTCGCACCATTCTAATTGAATAAAAAGCTAATATTAAAATCTCAAAAATATATGTCGTATACAAATTACTACCTAAAAACGTAATGAGAATATGTATATATGAAATAAAACACCTTCATACACAATTTAATTATTATTTATTTGCTGCCTACGTAATTCAAATATATCTGCATTTAAAAACAAATTTAATATTCCGTATCACTAGTTAATCTTATTTTCAACTGTTCTGTCTAATCCCCGTTCTTAATTTGTTTAGGATGATATTATCTTGTCATAAACGTTTACAGCATGTTTAAAACTATATTTAATCACATATTCCACGTACGTACTGCGAGAGTATTGTATCTTGTCACAGGAAAGGAAAAAGGTAAGATATTCTGGAAGATGCGAATTACTTTAATTTTGATAGCTCGTGACTTTAACTGTCAGCTTTGCTTTCCGTCACACTTAATTTACATGAGAGCATGAGCAGTGTTTCTGTGAAAGATTAGATTGTTAAGTTATGTTATCAAATTATCATCAGTTAGAGAGGTTTTCCTCAAATTAGAAAGTAAATTTGAGATTTATTTTCTCGCATAAAAATATAGAATAAATGTTGTAATCATCAAAAAAAGTGGAATATGAGATTTTGAAGAATTTATTTTTTTCAGCTTACCTGAATCCGAAAAACACATTTTTGGCGTTATGTCTGTCTGTTTGTCAGAATGTCTGTTAACAAGATAACTGATAAAAGTCTTTGAACTTTGTAACTGAAATTCAATGGAGGATATTATGACAAAATTTGCAAATTTTTTTGTCAAATTTTCAATCAAATCCATTCACAAGATATCAGGCCTTCTGTTCGAGTGCAAGTGAATTCGGTAATTGCTAAATGCAAAGTTCTAGATAGATAAATTTGATTTAGTATCTAAAATGTAGATAAGGTTCCACGTTTGAAAAAATCCGTCAAACGGTTGACTCTCTGTCTGTCTGTAAACACAACATTTTTTAAACGCAGTGACTTAAATCAATGAAATTCTGTATGTCTTTTGACAATACAATTATAGTTTTAAGTTAATTTTTGTATCAAATGTTCAGGAAAAGTCCTTTAAAAATCTTTAATAGTACGATGGATTTCACAAAAATAATAGATTAAAGCCAAAAATTCATTTCATAACTAACGTTCCCCAATGCATTGCAAGGCATTCGAAACCTTGAATTAGATCCATAATTTTATATATGTGAAAGGGAAAAGAATTATACTGGAGAATATGAAAGAAATTTCATGGGAGACTGTTATTTTGTAACAACCAAATATTGTTATATTGTAACATTTCTTTTAGTCTAATTATAAAAACAGAATTAAAAAATGTATTATATTGTTCACTGTCAGGATTTCTTTCCCCCTTTTTTGCTTCCCACTTTTTATTATTTTTATTTTTGCTAACGGTGGGGAAAAAAGCTTTGATAGATATCTCGCTTTATTCTGCTGTAGAAACTATAGACAGTTGTCAATGCATTACTTTATTGAACAATTAATTGCTTTATTTAGTGCGTACATATCTATTCATAATGGGTTTTACAGTCCTGCAGTAAGAATTTAGGAACTTTGGTTAAGGCCGAGATGAGCTTTCATAGTATTGACAAACAGTAGAGACTGAATGTTGAGCCTTCCCGAGAAGCATTTTTATTGATTCTATCTTGTAACAGTTGGTCATTTTCTTAGTAATTAATCTTTGGCATGCAGTTGATAGATGTACCATAAAGTTGAATTTTTATTTTGGGATTCTTATTGCCAACTGATTGGAGGCCACGATCGCATGGTAGTAATCAGGGCCGGACAGCCTAGTTGGGGCTCGGGGAAAAAACTTCTTTGGGGCCTCCCTCTGCTTCACTTCTTTAGTAATGAAGGAGATTCATTAAGAAATGTAAAATAATATATTATATTGAATATATTATATTTGATTTGGGGGGCCTCAATTATGAGGGGGCCCGGGACAACTGCCCCGTATGCCCTTGCCATAGTCCGACCCTGGTAGTAATGTCTTGGCTCGTGAGCGGTAGGGTTTTAACTTCGATAATCAATTCCGCAGTAGAACCGTCTTGTAAGGGGGTCTGTTGTACGTTAACAAGACAAACGCCGGAGACAAACGTTCGACCACTAGTGTGATGTTGTTGTTACTTATGGCACTTGCCATGGACAAGCCCCCTGCTGATACAGCATCAGATTTAAGCCGAAAGGAGCGTCACTTGTTTTTGATGCAGTGCCAACTAGGGCCAAGAGTACGACTTAGCTACACACTCCCACATTTGCTTTCACAGCCCCTTTTTACAGGGGGGCACAGTCACACCTCTCACAGATAGCACACAGAACAACCATACTCGAACTGGGACACGAACCCCAGGAAGACGCGCCACCTCTGTGCCAGAAAGCCGACACTAGTGTGATGTGGTGTAGAGATGACAACTCAAGTGCCGTCGCTCGTCATCTGACCACCATTCATAATTAAATGCCTATCCCAAAATAGCCTCAGTGTTGCTTTACAACGAGACATTAATATAACTAAACTAAATCAAAACAAATTGGGACCGACTGAAATCAAAATTAGACATAGAGATACAATTGTAATCATAAGTAAGATGGCATACAATATTTTAATTGTTTGTTATTGTATTTATATGCTTTTGGAATTACCGTTTGATATAAGTCTATACTACAAAAGAGTTGACACAAAATTTGTTAAAAATCTGCATTTTAGATGCTAAATTCACGTATCAAATTTTATTTATTTAGCTCCTTACGTTTTATAATTATCTTATCCACTTTACTTGGACAATCAGATGGTTAGATTTCCTTTGAATTTTTATTGTTAAAAATGTAAAAAAGAACCTACAAACTCGGAATTAAGCATGTGTACCAAATTTCATTTGCTTAGCTCAAAGGCTTTCGAGTTATCATATTCACAGATAGACTAAATTCCAAAACACTATTTCTCTATCTCGATTTCAAGGACATTTAAAAACATGGAAAATTGTCAGAATCTGGAATTTAATTTTCGATTACGATACTTCCGCTTTTATTGTTTAGTGCACGAAAAAGTTTTAAAAAAATATATCACAAGGTTTTTTTTCTTGTATTTGCTGTTTTACAACAAATATCAATTCAAATTTTCACATAATATTTGCATTTCAGAGATTCTTATTCATCCGATCTTTGAATGCCAGTTTTGATTTATAAATTTTTGGCAACTCGTTTATTAATCTTAAAAGGATTTTCAAAATCTGAGGTCAGTTTAAATTTCGAAATAATTATTACAAAGGGGGTGTGAGAAAGGTCATTGTAATTAGGGTACTTTTGAATATTTACAACCGTAATAAATTGTCGCATTCCATTTCGTTATTTAATAAATTCTCTAGGAAGATAATCTCCAGATTTTGTCAGTAAATTTTAATAATAAATTCAAATTCTTCCGAGTTACAACTATTATAATTTCTTTAAAATAGGCGGAGCTAATAAATTAGAGTTTCATCGCTAACAAGTAATCTGATTACAATAGCTGGCCCCGTATTTATATTAATCAGACAGAATTTGAAAGCCAACAAATTAATTAATTACATAAAAAGTTTGCTGAATTCTCTTTAGAGTACAACTGGATCTGGTTTCTTAAGCGAAATACGATTATTATAAAAATAATAAGAGGCAGGTAAAACAACTTTTAACTACTCTTAAAAAAAGAATTTCAAAACTAAGTTTAACACGTGCTGTTTTCTTAAAATAATCTCAAAATATAAGGATCTAACTCACATTTATATTGGACAAAAGTTGTTGCTATAGTTGTCGATCTAACGAACGAATTAGGCAAAAAATTGTTGTTAAAGGTGTCGATTTAACGAACAAATTAGACGAAATAATGTTGCCAAAATTCTTGATTAAACGAACGAATTTGACGAAAAATTGTTGCTAAAATTGTCGATTAAACGAACGAATTGGAAAAAAAATTGTTGCTAAAATTTTCGATTAAACGAATGAAATGGACGGAAAAATGTTGCTACATTTTCGATTAAACGAATGAAATGGACGGAAAAATGTTGCTAAAATTGTCAATTAAACGAACGAATTGGACGAAAAATTGTTGCTAAAATTGTCGATTAAACAAACTATTGGACGAAAAAATATTGCTGTAATCGGTTAAACAGCCCATGAGAAAATTTCCGGGCAACTTAGTGATCTTTTAAAACTTTTTAACTTCTTAAAACTTTTTTTAACAATTAAACTTTTAAATTTTTATTTATTTTGATTTTTTAAAACTTGTGAAGGTGTAGTTTCAAAATCGAATTTTCACTACCGTCCTGTTATTCTTGAGTTTTGTAATTTCACATATCTTTTTATACTGGGAAACAATGCCTTATTTTAATACATTCAGGATCTAATTATCAGTTAATATATAAATTTACATATAAGTTTTCTTTGTAATCGGGGCACCATCTAATATAGAATTTGAGAAAAATTTTATTCTGAGAATCGATAATGTTTATATAACAAGGAATTATATATTCATAGATTAAAAAAATAATAAAAAAAGAAAGTCTACTCTTTAATCCACTGATATTTTCTGTTGTTTAAATTTTTTTATTTAAATTTATTTTCTATCTCCTATCATCTAAAATTTGAATTTACAACTCTTGTTAAACTGATTTATATTTTTCTCAGGAAATTGCTCCTTTCCTTTTTCTTTTTATCTTTCCTTTATAGTTAGTGTAAAAAATCTGAACATTTTTAGTTTGATTAATTCAGAATATTGCTAAAAAATTAAATTGTAAGACAATATTTATAATTTTCGGTTATGTTTTGGAACAGGAAAGAGAAAATTAGTTAAATATTCTCAAATCTAATTTAAATACTGTTAAACTCTTTTTACATTCTAAGCAAAATATTTTTAATTATAAATATTTTTTAAAATTTTTTAATTGAAATCTATGAACTGGACTAAAATGTGATATGAAAGAATTTACTTTTTATAAGATGATTCATAATGATTAATAATCTTTAGTTCCATTATACATTAGTTTTCATTATTTCATTATATAAAAATAATATATAGAACTATTGAAAATCAGTATTAGTAATGATGGTGGGGTTGTAATATTCTCATTAGAAGATTCACAAATGTTTAGTAGTAACGAAAAAATTTATATTTGTAATTTAATATAAATTTTCTGTTTCAAATAGCTTTTAAATTTAAAAGTAAGTTATTTATATATTAAAAGATTTACTTTTTTAATATTATTTTTATATATTTGTACTTTCTAAAATAAATTACTCTTCATTATGTGTGTAAAATATCAAATGTGACTTCTTTCTACCAAAAAAAAATATGCGACCTAATATTGTTTGATCACATCATGACTTTTACTGACATACTAAAGTCTTAATCTAGGCAACATTTGTAAACTACATCAATTTTTCACATTTCTTCAAAAATATTTTTTCAATAAGAGAAATTTATTTTAACATTTAATAATAATACTTAAAAACATTGGTTACGCTTAGTCATATTCATGTATTTTTATAACTGATGAATTCACATACTGTGTCTTTAAAAAATTGTGTTTTAAAAATAGAAAATTGAAACCTAAATAATTTATACGCATATGAGCAGGATTGATTATGAAATCAATTTAGAAGTTCAAATTTTATAAAAAGTTTAAAGGATGACTTAAAAAGCATAATCATTTCTGATTTGAATTCTTCTATAAGTTGATTTATAAATATAATCACTTGTGATCATAGATATAATCTAAAACTTTGAATGCTGCCTAAAATTAGAAGCAACTTAATATAAACATAAAAGGTAAGAGAGCTCCATACAGGGAAAGAGGGACATACATTTAGGGCTATTTTGAGACGGATTTTGCAATTTTGAATCACTGTCAGATGACGTGGACGACATCTGAGCTGGAATCCCCCTCTCCACAACCTACCAGTAGGAGCACGTTTGGTCCGGACAGTTTTAACATGCATCAGACCCTCTTACACGACGGTTCTTTGATCCTGAAGGTCCTGTAAGAAATAGAGAAAATTTGGTTATTATTTTCTTCTGAAAATACAAACTTCTATTCCAACCCTTTATTGGCAACATTACTGCAGTATTTCTACATTCATTTATAATATCTACACCAGACAGGATATGGAATCTATTAGAATTACTTTATGTTTGGAAGATATTAACATTTTACTAAACTCGTATGTTAAAGATATATTTAAATCTCATTTTCTCAACTTTATAATAAAAATATCCAGGAATTGGTAAAGAATTTTTCTAAAGGTTTTTTTTAAAACTCTTTTCTAAAACTGCAATAACTGAGAATACTTCTTTGGTATTTTGTGCAAATATATTTTTGAAGAAAAATATTAAAAATACAAGATTTTAAATTTTAGAAAGCTTTGTGTTAAGTGGCAAAAGTATTAAAAGAGTACTTAATGAAAAATCAAAACTAAGGCCATATCATTATTTAAAATATTTTATTAGTCTATTTTCACATTTTTAATAGTGTGTAAAAAATAGTAGAACGTAAAATTCTTTTTTTTTCAGTGCTCTGGTAACGTTTTTCAAGAAAAGAATTATATTACATTTTACAGA
Source organism: Argiope argentata (assembly GCA_026289955.1). Taxonomy (NCBI): domain Eukaryota; kingdom Metazoa; phylum Arthropoda; class Arachnida; order Araneae; family Araneidae; genus Argiope; species Argiope argentata. Next base: position 3,043,645 of record JAOUZG010044037.1, on the reverse strand, counting down.
AAATACTGATCTGTTATATTTCTGATTAGGAATATCTATACAATTGCTTGACTCTCATTTATCTTATCAGATAGTATTTGCAAATCATCAGCTAAGCTTTCATGTCTAATGGATACAATAAATTAAAAAAAAGTTATATTGAAAATCTAGTTTTTTTTCTGTTTGATAATAAAAATATTTACCGACTTGAGTGAAGAATATTTTAGATATTCAACGGTTTTCCCAAAATGCATTCCTATAAGAATATTTTATTTCTATTCTGGGCAAATATGCTTTATAAGAAATATTTCACATTTTTTTTAAACTTCGAAGTTTGCTTTATAAAAGATATAAAATGAATTTAAATTCACTATATCTCTATCTTTTCCAGGATATCCTTTTCTTATTTGCTAGTTGTCTATAAAGATTTTTATTATAGTTTCGAAAAATTTCAATATTTTTTATTTCCTCTTAAAACCTTTAGCAATTGAATTGAACTTTATTATTTTTATATACATATAATATTCTAGATTTCTTGAATAGATCTGTTCATAATGTTTAACATTTTCGTGGCATTTTTATTATCTTTATATAATCAATTACATGATAGGAAAGAGCTCCAGCATCTCAAAATGAGAGCATTTTAATTTTTTTTGTAATGGTTTGAATTTGAAGTTAAACCTTATTTGAAGGTAAAAAGCATTAACAAACAATTTTACTAAAAATCCTTAAAGTGGAACTTACTTCAACTTGAAAAATAATTTCAGATCTTCGCATGTAATTCATAAATACTGAAAAAAAAATAAAGGCGAGATGAGAATATTACTAGAAACAATGAAAATGATACGCTTCATTACAACAATGAAATATATTCTTGTAATATACATTCAAGATTTTTTTAATTGATTAAAAATTAAAATTATTATGCGGCGAAAACTGCAATCAATGAAGATATCTTTATTTTTAAATTTTAAAATGCTACAATAATTGTTCTTAGATTATAATTATTTTGGAAATGTTCTTAAAAAACAGAAGAAAACAAAATTTTAATTCATGAGCATTTTCAAAAGGAAGTATTATATCTAATAACTGCAAAACAAATTATATAAGCTTCATTCTAATTCGTTGCAGCCTTTTGACATATAAAAAAACCCTTCGCATTTGCCTTGGTATTATGAAAGGTCTATTTGGAAATAACTGGTACTATTTGGCACAGAGGTAGCGCGTCTTCCTCGTGTTCTGGAGGTCCCGGGTTCGACTCCCGGTCCGGGCATGGTTGTTCTTCTGTGAGATGTGTGAATGTGCCTCCCTGTAAAAAGGGGTTGTGCAAGCGAATGTGTTGAGTGTATAGCAAAGTCGTACTCTTGGCTTTAGTTGGCGCTACTCAAATACAAGAGACGCTTCATTCGGCTTAATCTGCTGCTGTGTTCAGCGGCGGGCTTGTCCTTGACAAGTGCCATTTGACACAACAACAACAACGTTTCTTTATTCTAAAATCTTAATTAAAATGCTGAATACTAACTTGATTTCACCAAAGCAGGCAAGGATAAATGCAAGAGGAAAAAAGGTAGTATCTAAAAATCAAACCTCAGTATTTCGTAATATTTTTTTCAGGTAGTTATAATTCGGCTTCGCCTATTTTGTTTTCATCTGTAACCTCATGAGTGAAAAAAGCTTGGACTACAAATGAAAAATTCAGAAATAGGAAGAACGATATCTTCTATTGGTCAAAACAATCTAGAATGTCTTAAGTAAAAATCTGAATGTAGTTCTTGTACTGGTATATACGGTTAAAATAGGATACTTTTGTTTAATTTGTTAGAACTTTCTCCTCAATAAATAAGTTTCTATTTTGCTAAGCTTATTAAAAGGATGAAAAAAATTACATATTTGTTTTAAATCTCAATTAAAAATTTAGACTTCAGTTTACAATCATAAAATAAAACAATATTAAATTTATGAAAAATCTGTAAAAATAAATTCTTTTCACATATACTTACAAATTAAAATACAAAAATAAATATCGAAAAAAGTCACAAATGCTACGAATTAGAATTAAAGTCTTATTGAAATGTCTCATTCCATTTTTTTAAGATTTAAATTAGGCCTGTTTTATTATTGTTATCAGAATATTTATAAGCATCAATCTCACTTAAATTTATTGTTAGGTATTGTAGGGGCTGCGCAGTTAAAAGTAATAATAAATAAATAAATGAAAGAATTTGCATTCTTTCTAAATTAATAAAACACCAAAATAATTCTAAAATAATTAATTGATATATTAATGAATTACAAATGTGTTGAAATGTAAAATTAATTTAAAATAAGTTTTTTTATTAAAATTGTTTTTAAAAAACAGACTAATAATGTGCAATGCTAAGTCATCGTTTATCTAATTTGTGTTTATCTTGAATCTCACATACCATTTTATTAAGACTTAAATTAGACCTGTTTTATTATTGTTATCAAAATATTTATAAGCATTTCGATCTCACCTAAATTTATTGTTAGGAATTGTAGGAGCTGTTCAGTTAAAAGTAATAATAAATAAATAAATGAAAGAATTTTAATTTCCTCTAAATTAATAAAACACCAAAATAATTCTAATATAGATAATTGACAGATAAATAAATAACAAATGTGTTGAAATGTAAAATTAATTAGAAAATAAGTTTTTTAGTAAAATTGTTAAAAAAAAAGAGAGACTGTTGATGTTCAATGATAACGTCCGCGTACATCTAATTTGTGTTCCTCTTGAATGAAATCAAGAAATACTGCCAACAACTAACCCAAGAATAATCCAGAAACGTATTGAATCTATTGTAAGCTGAAAACATCGGAGAAAAACTAAAACATTCTTATAAATAGTATTCTGAATCCCCCCACGATTTTAACTCTTACACAATATGCCATATCATCTCATAAAATGTGCTTGATTTCAGTAGTTTTAAAGTTAAGATTTTGAAACGCTTCTCTTCATATCCGATTTATCTCACTCTTTCCATCAGATAAAACAGCCCCCAATTTGTTCTGTCTTATAAAAAGCTCATTTAAGAAACAATAGATACTCTGTTAGTGCATCAAGATTGGTTTTGTTTCCTGCGAATAAAAAGTAAATTTCTCTCAGCGCGAGGAAAGCACGCATAAATCCCTCTCACCTATTTATAGCATTCTCTCCCCTCTCCTGCTTCATTACCAGTAAGGGGTGCAGAGAGCTCGGACTAAAAATAAAAGCGAGTATATTCCTGACAAGAAAAATAAGCGTTCTTGTTTTATGAAATGTAAAAAGCAAGTAACAACAACACTGGATGGAAAAGTTGCACTTAGGTTCTCTTAAAATGTTTTGGCTTGTTAGGCGAAGGTATGTAACATTTCAGCCAGCTTTCACTAGCCCAAGAATTTGTGAAGTAGCCAAAGATCTATGCCTCTCGGTAAGGGGATATAAAAAGATTTCCTTTGATTTTGCAACACTCATTTCCTGGTTAAATCTATAGGAGGATAGATTGCGACAGGATTCTTTAATTTAAATCATGACTAAATAACGAAGATTGTATACAGTATCTAACAAAATAACATCTTTAATGTGTTTTTAAACCTAAAATATGACCTTACACGTTTAATAATTTATCCCACGTTGGTGAAATAGAACTATATAAACACTTACACACTTCAGAGGGGATATAGATAGGTTTCGTTAAGCCTAGTTCCAACGACCCATAGAATCTTCAGGTTGGCCACGCGTTCCCCCGTGTTACCCCTCTTACGGTTTCTTGGGGTCCTTTGATGCCTGGAAACTTTACCAACAATTTGAGGGAAACTTCAAAAGCATCCACTGGCATCAAAGGACCCCAAGAAACCGCAAGAGGTGTAAAACGGGGGAACGTGTAGCCAACCTGAAGATTCGACATGCCGTTGGAACTAGGCTTTAGATTTTGTAACAATCGTTTTTTTTTCTTTAAATATTTAGAAAGATTAAGGACAACAAGATTCTTTAATTTAAATAATGGCTAAATAACGAAGATTGTATACAGTATCTAACAAATAACGTCCTTACTGTGTTTTTAAACCTAAAATGTGATCTTTCATGTTTAACACATGTTGGTAAAATAGAACTATATCAATACCTATGCACTTCAGAGAGGATATAGATAGGTTTTGTTAAGCCTAGTTCCAACGACCCGTCGAATTTTCAGTCGAGCCACGCGTTCCCCCGTTTTACCTCTCTTATGGTTTCTTGAGGTCCTTTGATGCTTGGACACTTTACCGACAATTTGCTGGAAACTTCGGACGCATCCACAGGCATCAAAGGAAAACCAAGAAAGAGGGGAAAAATGGGTGAAAGCGTGACCCACCTGAAAATTCGAGAAGTCGTTGTGACCCACCTGACCCACCTGAAAATTCGAGAAGTCGTAAAATGTGACCTTACTACGTTTTTAAACCTAAAATGTGACCTTTCATGTTTCACAATTTATCAAACGTATGTGAAATAGAACTATATAAACACCTATACACTTCAGTGAGGATATAGATAGGTTTCGCTAAGCTTAGTTCCAACGACCCGTCGAATCTTCAGGCGGGCCACGCGTTCCCTCGTTTTTGTCTAAATCGTTAGAAAGAATGAGGACAACAAGATTCTTTAATTTAAATCTTGCCTAAATAACGAAGATTTTATACAGTATCTAACAAACCTAAAATGTGACCTTACTGTGTTTTTAAATCTAAAATGAGACCTTTTATGTTTAACAATTTATCAAACGTTGGTGAAACAGAACTATATAAACACCTATACACTTCAGTGAGGATATAGATAGGTTTCGCTAAGCTTAGTTCCAACGACCCGTCGAATCTTCAGGCGGGCCACGCGTTCCCTCGGTTTACTCCTCTTACGGTTTCTTGGGGCCCTTTGATGCCTGTACACTTTATCAACAATTGGCGAGAAACACTAAACGCATCCATAGGCATCAAAGGAAAACCAAGAAACCGCAAGAGGGGCAAAATCGCGGAAAGCGTACCCACCTGAAGATTCGACAGGTCGTTGGATATAGGCTTTATATTTGTAATACATTTATTTGTAATACCTAGGCTCTAGATTTGTAATAATTTTTTGTTTAAATATATAGGAAGATCAATGATAACACGCATCTTTAGATTAAATCAGGATTAAATGACGAAGATTATATACAGTTAAAGATCTGCCAACTCACGTTCTTGTTGTGAATCATGTCAGCTAACATATTACCCTACATGTTTAATAACTTCACATTTTATGTGAAATTGAGCTAGACAACTTTTTACATACTTCCGTAGGAGCGTTAGTTTAGTTTAGTTACATATTTATATGCATCCCGATGTAAAACAACACTAGGTCTATTTTGGGTCGCGTTTTTTCTTGTAATTTTGAACTGCCGTCAGATAACAAAGATGATCCCTGAGCCCCTCTCCAGACCAGCGGAAGAACGTTTGGCCCGGGCGGTTTTAGTGTACACCAAACTCGCTTACACTCTCTTTCTTTTAGAATCCTTTTTAGAATCGAGTCTAGAACCTGAAACAATCCTTTTCCGAAGCCGAGATTTTATCATTAGGCCTCCATGGCCCCCACAGTAGAGGATATAAAAATGTTTCATTATATTTTGTGACATTCTTTATCTGTTTAAATCTATAAAGGGATTGATGGCAACTAAATTATTTAAGATAAATCAGGGTTAAATGACGAAAGAGAAAGGATCTTCTGATTCACGCTCTCGTTGTGTTTTCGAACCTAAGGTGTGCCCCTACATGTTTAACATTTTTATCTCACATACTGCATATTCGGACTAACCAAATCAACATAATTAACGATGCACATAGGTAGGTGTACAGTTATTTAAATTTATAGACCTCAGTAGGGAATATGAAAATGTTCCAATAGTTTTTGTAATAATTTATCCAATAATTTATGTTTAAATCCATGAAAGGATTGGTGACAACAGGAATTTTAATTTAAAGCATGGTTCATTGATAAATATGCATGATTATATATATATATGAGCTGAGTTCTCATGAGTTTGTTGTACTTTTAACCTTAAGATATTTCTGTGAAAATTCTGTGAAATCAACTTTCTAACTCGACGGGGTAGATCCTGAGATGTATTGTCGCCTACTGAAAGGGAGGGTTGTCCATTCTATTCTTTATAATTATAATAAAGGATTAGCGAGATAATAAATGCATTGTGCTCACACAAAGACATTTTTTAAAGTTCTCAAATTAATTGT
>JAOUZG010044037.1:2930855-2948130 GCA_026289955.1 Argiope argentata | reverse complement strand
GAGATTTTCCCTAAGTTTATGTAGACCGAAGAGATTTTCCCTAAGTTTATGTAGACTAAGTTATATAGACCGAATCGTCGTTTAAAGCGAATGTCAAGCCTCTAACTTTCTTATTTCTAACCTAAGTCTCTGCCACTCTTTCAATGAACTGAAAGAAAGAAATATAAATATTTTAGAATGATAAACTCACTGAATAATATAAAATATTTATCAAAATTGTCAATAGATATTTCACTATTTAAATTTTGACTAATTCCTGCTACTTAAATATTATATTTTTATCATATTTGGTATACTTAAAAATGAATAATAAGGTATAGAATTTGAAAAAAAAAATATTGTTGTTGCTGTTGTTACTTATAGCACTTGCCATTGACAAACCCGCTGATACATCAGTAGATTTTAAGTCGGAGGTATACGTCTCTTTTATACAAGCAGCTCTATCTAGGGCCAAGAGTACGACTTAGCTACACACACGCCACAACCTTTTTTAGGGAGCGGACTTCATTCATGCATATTCATTCACTCATCTCAGATCGTAATTTAGACCTGGAACAGAGTACGATCACCTTTGACCCAGTACCCTTAGTGGTATTACTCTCGACATGGAGGACTTTATGAGCACGAACAGATATAACGAGCGCCAACTGTCACACATTCAACATAGAAAGCAACATGTTGTCGGCTTAAGTGATGTTAATTCAACATTAATTTTAATACATTTTCGTTAATTCAAAATTACGAAGTTCGTCCAGAAATAGCCCTGATGTTAATTTTAACCCTCCAAGGGTCAAGCCCGCAAATAGACGGAATTTCTTCACCCTTCAAAGCGTTAGGCCCGTGAATAGACGGAAATTTAAATCCCCTTAAAACAATCACTGCCCGTACTTTCACGGGTAGAGTTTTTCGCTTCCTCCAAACTCAAGCTGCGAGATAATAAGAAAGAAATGTGAGATAAGGAGAAGCCAATTGTTATCAGTGGACGATAGGAATGCTGTCTTCCTGGTCACGTTCTTTTAAGCATTTTAAAATTTGTTTACATTCTCAACCTTACTTTTGAGATTTTGAGAATAAATGCGAATCCACATTAAGTTTTAAATAAAAGGAATAAAACTGAACGTATGAAAATATATTCCCGGAATAAACATATATGAGTATTGTTATTAATAAATTCATCCATAAGATTTTAAAACTTTTTAGGGTGAAATAACAGTTAATCTAAAAAATAAATATAAAGTAAAAATTTGACATTTTTCTCTTTTATAACGTACTTTTATTTAAGGATTTTCGAATTCAGATTGCTTATGCAACTTATTTTTTTAAAAAAATAAGACACTGAAATCATATGCAGAATTTTATTTAATGAGCGAGACTTTTCATCTTTGAATGATATTTTTTTTTTGTTTTCATTGATAAGTGTAATTAAAAACTGGGAGATATTTTATTTATATAAAATCCATAAATTAAAGTGAGTTTTTTTAGAATGATAAGTTTTACATTCATCATATCAAATCATATGTTTTTATAACGTAATAATTTATATATAAAAATTGATAATTTATTTAATTTGCAATTTTTTTTTTGTTTATGGAATTTCACATTCCTTGACGAATACAAACAGAAATTTAAGCATTGTAGAGATATTGTTTTTATATTTTTCTCTTGTTTTTAATAATATTTTCAAAGTTAAAATAAGCGCAGCTTTTATAGATTATATTTCCTAATCGAAATATTAATCTTATTTCACTGCACAGTCTCATATATACAGCACGCACTTCTGTGAATGTTAAATATAATGTTAAGTGACCTTTTTATATACGTTTAATATTGAGTTATTTAATAAGCAAATTTTAATGCTCGTGAAAGTAAATGAATGAATGAGTTAAAAGTTATAATATTTTTAAGTTAATTTAATTAAAGTTAAATAATTATACTTTGTGTTTTAAATTCTAATTTTTTTAACTCCTTGGTCTAATTTTATTTCATATCTTAGCATTAAAAAATAATGCGTGCAACTGGCATTTAGATTACCTTCTTCTCTTGTTTGCAAAATTTGAGTTCACTAGAGGTGATTTTAGTTTATTTATCCAGTTTGTTCACAGGAGTAAGAAAAATTCAGAAATACTCACATTTAAAGTAATTTGAAATTCTTTATTCTTAATAAACTTTAGCCTCACGTTTTCATTTTTTAAAAATAGAATTTGTTTGAACAAGGGTGTCAGGCACGCAGGTCTCTTATCACCATTTCTACTAAAATAGTGAACATCCTTACTGACAGTGAAGATGAATATTCGTTTTGACGATCTCCAGTTCAAAATGTTTGACCTAGGGCGAACACATTTTATCCGTATATAATTTGGAACTGGAAATAAACACCTCGGGATAAAATTATCAATAATTTTAATCAGAATTTTTATTACTTAAAATTACATAAAATTTTAACATTTATTCGCAATGAAAGTTGAAATTATCACAACATTATTTATACAGTGTATAATTTTATTTATACATTTGAATATATCACCAAGAAAATTCATTCTTTGAGAAAATAAAGATCTTGAACTATTTGTATCTTATTTAGGACATGCTAGTTATAGAACTTTCGCTTGAGCTACATGGTTTATTTGTAATTCAATAAAAAAAAATTGGAAAATGATATGGCAAAAAAATTTGTATCATTGATAAAGAAAATTTTGAATTCACATTTACTGTACCAAATATATTTCTACTGTGTTATTTTCGAATGAAATGTAAAATTTTAACATTTTATTATTGCTTGAAAAAGAGTTTTTTCAGTCATGATGGATTAAAATAATTTTAAATTGAGATTGACCTAGAAAAAGTAATTTATTTATTAGATAAATTTGATATAATTTATTAATTAATTTTGCCATTTAATAATTAAAAACAATTCAAGACACATCCTTTTAATTGAGATAAACAAAGGAAGCCTCTAAGTTTGTCATTCGTAAGAATTTATGCATTTTTTAAAAAAAATCTTAAGAATTTATGCCAATTTGTATAATTTTATTCAAAGATTGATTAATTTAGTAATGAGCGTAATACGCATGCCTTTAGAATTAATATTTTGAAAGGGGATTTTAGAATACTGAAGTACATTGGAAATACTCTGAAAGAATCTTTTTTTTCAAGAATTAAATCACTTGCATGTAATTTCGAAATATAATTTCACATTACGAGAGGATTAAAAATTTTGAGAAACTTATTACAATAAAAAAAATAATAGGCGAACACTTTCAATTCATAAAAATTAGATTCGTATCGTATTAAATACAACAAAATTTATTTCTAATTTAAATTTTATGTAATGTTTCATGATATAATCAGAAATCCTCTAAAACACAACCATATTTTCTGTGTTTTCAATCTATGTTATTTCGATCGGCTGAAAGAAAAATGCTGTTCGAAATCGAAAGACTGCGATAAGCAACAACTGTCACTCACAACATGACATCGGCTAATCTGCCTACCCCTGCTGTGCGGTAATAGCCGCAAAAGGGTAAAGCAATCCTTTTGTCCAAACCCTGACACTTTTAAGAACAAACCTGTTATTCAGACGCGCCGCTTTCGGTAAGTATTGCATTCTGAATGTCGCCGTCTGGAGGGTTAAACAGGACACTAATATAATGGAAATGAACTATTGATTGACGAATAAAAATTGCACGAGAAATTTTATGAAGAAAAATTAATTAAACATTCACTTTTTTTTACAAAAATTTGCTAAGTTCTTTAGAACTAAAACTCTGACCCTCAATAATTTTCGTTAGATTTTCATTAAAAAACTTAGATATCTATAATTTTCGCTTAAAGTTTTGTTATTGAAAAGGAATGAAGCATTCAAGTATAATATTTTGTATAAAAGTATTGAAATGGTACTCAATTTAAAAAACGTTACAAAAATTCAGCAATTTTTTGAATTTTAAATTTGAAAGTTATACGATGGTAACTATATTACCCCTCTATGGGCCCGTGTAACTTGCAGGTCACATTTTAATTTATCGACATTTTACAAAATAATTATAGCTTTTTTCATGAGATGGCGCATAAATTTTAACTCTATGACGTTGCAAAAACAACCAATTCTATTATTCATCACCATTGCTAGGCTCATCAACCTGAATCAGCAGAATAATTGCTGTGCAAACTGTTGGCAGTAAAACTACGCGAAACCATTCGATCCAATTGAACTTATTTGTTCTTTTGTCAGTGAATTCCAAACTATGTTTATGGATGCATGTGTATTTGTGCCTCACACCAAATGCAAATTGTTTTATGGACTTTCACATATGAGCTATTATACACAGAAGTGCAAGTTTTATAGGTCGGTGTGACTTGAAAGTCACATAATAATTATAACGCAATAAAATTGTTTAAAGACAAAAATTTATTTCCATTTGCATATATAGGCTTATAATTTGTTATTTTTCGTTCCAACATTTTTTTTCTGAGTTAAAACAAAAATTCGACCCATAGAAAGTTAAGATAAGATAATATATGAAAAAAGTAAGATATTTTCGAAATAGGAAATTAATTAAAAGCTTATAGCCATTAAAAATATACTGAAAACATGTAACAATTACTAAAACAGTTGATCATATAAAGATATTTTTTAACATCCTTAAATCCTAACGTAAGCACTTTTTTAAAGAAATGGCTTCTCTAGTAGACTTTTGAATCTTAGTGATAGTGGGTAGGTAGTGCTGCCATCTAGGAATAAAAAACAAAACTATTTTTATATGTATTTGCTATCATTGTTGAATTCTTTATTAAATTTGAGATGTTATTAAAATAAAATTATAAAATCTGAAGTATATTGGCAGAATTTCGAGATAACTTAGTACTAGAATTTGCAAGTTTTAGTAGGATATATCAATATTCCATCGCAATTTTTTATTTGATTAACATTTATTATGATATTTATAAAATGAATTCGAATTGTACTGACAAATTTTATATTTTACACAAATTTAAAAAAAAAACCAAAAATTGTCTCAAATTCTGTTATACTTTGATAAACTTCTATTATTATATTTTTGGAATCTTACTTTTAAGATTTTCATTAGTTAGTTGTTTTTTCAGAAATATAAATAAAAAAAAATAAAACGTAAAAAAAATGTTAGGTTTACAAATCTGTAATTTATTCCTAACAAAATAAAGTTCATAAACTTTAGAGATTGCACTGAAGTAAATTTATAACTCAAGCAAAAATTTCTTTGGTAAATATTTTAATTTTTTTTTTAAAAAAAGGTATAGAATTTAAAAATACTTTTGTAAATTCAGTAAAAGATGTAGACTTTCCGTTCCAATGAGTGTTATGTATTATTAAAATTCGGTTTTAAAAAGATAATAATTTATTTATAAATTAAAAAATATTGAATTGAAAAAAGACTTTAAAATTTTCTTTGAAAATCTCTATAGTTTAGTTTTTTTAATGAAAATTCATACTTAAATTTTTTTTATTATAATAATTTCACTATTAAATTTTGATTTTAAAAATCATGCAGAAGTTCAGTTAAATGCACTATTAAAATTGATGTTTTATTCTTTGTAGTTTAAACAATTCGATTATGCTTATTATAACGATATAGTTCACAATATTTTAAATATTGAAATGCTACAAAAAGTTCTTCATGCAATAGTTTAAGAATATTAAAGCTATTTTTAATAAAAATTTAATTCCGAATTATTAATAAAAGACTGATTGCTGAATCTTATGATACAATTTTATTATCAAATATTTAAATTCTCACAAAAAACGAATTATATTTTTTGGCATTATCCAAATTACAGAGATTTCTTTTAATTTTTAGATTTATTTATGTTTATTTGTAATATGTTTTTTAACCACTAGATGGCGGCACTAATTACAAAGATTTGGTGTTCAAATTTTATTCCTCCCAATATTTTATTTCGCTGACGTTCCACAATACGTAGATCATAAGATATTTAAATTTAGAAAATACCAAAAAATGGTAGAAAGAGTTGTTAGAAGCAAATTTTAACAACACCATGCTATTGGAATTAATTATAAAAATGCAGTTGATTTTATTTTATGTGTTATTTTATTCTCACCCGTGGGTTTTAAAAAAAAGAAGAAAAAAAAAAAAGGAATTAGTAAATTTTGTCAAAAAGTGAAAAAGAAATATAATCTTCCATTGTTCAATAAGTCAACAGCTACAAGAATAAAATATATTTATATAGAATTTTAAACAAAGGATGCTGGTGTGGAACGTTCCAGGTTTAAAAAATGTTTCTAACAATCGTCCTATGGCACACATTAATTGAGTCACGGCTAGCGCTTACTTCCAGCTTAGCTAGGAAGCTTGGTGAGATAACTGCTGACTTCACCATATGCTAGGCGGTGAAATTTACAAATCCATCCAAAATAATACTAGTACTGCATCTCAAACCGGACGTTCACCTGAAGAAATCTATGAATTATATAATAATCCATTTTAGAAAATTGTAATTACAGCTGTTCTGTAGAAATGTAGTAATGTAAATTTAACTTTAGCCTAATTAACTTTAATGTAATAATGTAATTTTAACTTAACCTAATGTAACTTTAGGGAATCGTGGCACTCGGAACATAATTCGATCTAACATCAATAGAAAAGACTAAACGAATTTTTCAGATAACTTTCAGAACTAATTAGTGCCTTATTTTTTATTTTAGTTTATAAAATAATGGAAAATCCACAGAAACCACTAATGGAACGAAAAATTGATCTATAATCGGTCTATAAAAAGCCTATATAAATCTAAAAATACTTTGTTACACAGCTAAAGAATAGAACCCTAAAATTCTTTCTGCAATTCATGATTTTTAATAATCATCTGTCTTAAATAACCAGATAGCTACAGAACATATTGAGTATTTATTCATATTGTTCAATTTACTAATTAATTATTAAAACTATTGCTGCTAAAGAATAGAACCATTAAATTATTTCTGAAATTCATGATTTGTAATAATCATCTGTCTTAAACAACCAGATCATTAAAGAACATATTGACTGTTTACTCATATTGTTCAATTTCATAATTACATTCAAATAAATAATGAAAATTTTGAAATTATTTCAATTTAAATCTGTCCTTGTATTTTAAGCATCACCTTCCTCATCGACAAATTGAAAATTTCTCGAGCATTATCTGCTGCCCTGTTGTCAAAGACCAGACATATTTTATTTAAAAAATATTTAGATTTCGAAACATATTGTATTTAAACACAATTTTAATATTTGTTTAAGATTTTCTGTAATCTATAATATGCTCCTTTGATTACTTTAAAAATATTGTATTTTGTTTACATGAAATTTTCATTAAGACTGTACAGCATTCTTTCAGTTTCGTCACTGGCCTATTTTCAACTGTAGTTACTTCGCCAGCTCTTACTTTGTAAATTTTAATCGATATTCTCTGTGTGATTTTTTAAACTAATGCTCAAGTTTACAGCATTAGATATAATTACTTTTATTATATGTCAAGATTTTTAACACTACAGATGGAAAAATATATCTTTGTTAGCCTGCATTCTAAACTATATCTTACGAATGGACGTGATTGACTGTAAAGTCTGTTTCATGGTTTGCATATATTTTGCATGATAGAAACTTTGGATCTGAAAACCTAAGCTTTTCATGGCGAACGTTGCAGCCATTTTATATGAAGAAAAGATTGTATTGGTGCTCCGTCAAATGTTATCATTCTTAAAAAGGCTGTTTTTTTTTAAAAAAAACTTTTCATCTAAAACGTTTCACTTGTGTATGTATTGTAAAACTTTCCTGGACAATACTGGAAATCACTGAAGAGATCTCATCATTAATCTTCTAAAGAAAGATTTTTCGGTAAGTTGTATTTATTTTTAAATTCTGATTTTGAGATTTTGGGTTATTTACCTCGGTATATTTATTAAATGGGCACAGATAACCCAATCTAAATTTAATGATTTTTGTCATTGTCTACTTGCCGACTATAAATTTTCTACATATGTACAGACAAATTGTATGATGTGTCTAAAGACAAAACATTTTTGGCATAGGTGTTTAGATTGTTACTGAACATTTCTTTAATTTAATTTGTAAGTGTAACAGAACATAAATTTAATCAAAAAATTACTTCTATGATATTTGAATACAACTATGAAAACTTTGGTGTTGACATATAATATTTGTGGGAAGTTTAACCAATAGTAATCGGGTGCATCCTTTTATCCTAATTAAACAAGTGTATCATTTTTTTTCTGTTTTATTCATTTATTGTTTAAAAATTGTTTTGACTCTTAAATTTATCTGCGGAGTAACAAAAAGATGCAGATTGTTTTAAGTAAATTATACTTAAAAAATAATAATAAACATATTTTTCGGAGAAATGTACAAATCCTTATATTAGATGAATAATTATGCATCGAATTACTTTTCCCGAGTGACAAGGGTTAAAAATTAAGAAATTAGAATTATAAGAATACATTTCTTGGGAGAAGATCAGTGAAAGTGTTAGAGTCTGAAATAATGTAAGCAATTCTTCAGAGAACTATCAAATTATTTAAGTTAATGCAAGGAATGGTGAAATAAAGTGTCGCTACTTTTATGAAATATTTGTATCATATCACCATTGTGAATTGCAAAAAGAATTCGAACTGAAGCATAATATGTCCTGTGTACTTATATTCAAGGTAAAACGATGGAAGCTTAGTTTTAAAACGATATGTGCAAAGATAGAAAGGGGAATATTATCCATTATTAATCTGGGTTAAATCCTAGTATATGGTACCCCTGTGGCGCCATTTTGAAAAATGTCACTAAAGATCTGAAAAACTCAACAGGAACCATAGCTTAGACAACCAGCCAACCAGCGTCCGTGGCAGAAAGGACGTCACGTCTTCTTGGTATAAAGTCGACAAATCAAGGGGTACCGTATACTAGGATTATACCTTAATCTGCTATTTAAAGTAAATAGATGTGAATAAGATTTCATAGCGCTTATCGCTTGAAAATGGACGCAATAGAGATTCTGAATAAATGATGGAATAATTTTCAAAACTAGAAGGCATTAAAACTAATTTTTGTTTTGATAAGTCAAAATAATATGAATTCAAATGATGTTACATTGCATCAATAAGGATGTCATTAAATATTAATGTGCTAAATATCTTACATTTAAGAAATATTTATTTTTGTTAATGTTGATACAAAATTCTCTAACGTAAATTTATTTTTTTAATATGTTTTCCGACTTATAGCACAGGGTTAGCGAGTCTTTCCCTTGATCTGGGCGTCCCGAGTTCGAGTCCTGGTTCGGGCATGCCTTTACTCCAGCAAGCCTTCATTATAGCAACTATTTACTGTATTACTGATAATTAAAAAGTCATTGTTGATGATTACTGATAATTATCTGTTGATTACTGATAATCAAATTGTTGATTATCAGTAATTATCAAATTACTCGTATTGCAAGTAATGATAATCGCACCGTAATGATACTCGTATATTTATAAAATATAAATATTTGATTTGTTTTAAGTGTTCACCTCCTCTCCATCATGATAATTATTTTATTAGTTATTGAATTAACTAAAGTTAATTTTAGAGTAAAAAAATATTTTCTTATTAGTAAATTTAAATTAGGATTCAATGTTATGGAATTATGATTTCAAAATCGTGAGGTTCCTGTTTGATATTTTAATAATTTTGCACTAACAAATAAAAAAAAATCTCCTTCTGTCTGTATCTATCAGGGGTATAATATAAACTAATTTATTTTTAGAGAACGCCAATATTTTTAATTTTAGTTAAATAAAAAATACGAGGATTGGACTTTGAGCCTCTCTGCAATAATAGGTCCTGTAGCACGTATAAGTTGCCAAGCCTATAGTTACATTTTGTAGGCTCTGCAAAAATGTAACTATAGGCTTGGCAACTATAGGACCTGTAGAACGTATAAGTACGTGTTACTGGAATATTGAAACACTGCCGATGATAGAGGAAATTCAAAAAAAAAAAAAAATAAAATAAATAAATAAATAAAGAGTTAAAAATTTAAAATATTTTTAAAAATTAATTCATGTTGAAATCAATAAAATGTTAAGTAAATTAATTAAAATCGAAAATTTGAACATTAATGATCGCTGTTTATTACATTGTATCTTGAATACATTTTTAAACAATAATATTAAATTTTCTATTAAATCTTTTAGAAAAAAAATGCATCCACTAAAAAACAAACTGAAATTTTTCCTTCGTGAAACTTATATTTAAAACTTTAAGGAATAAGTTTAGTGTTAAGTTCACCCTGAATTTGATCCACACAGCGGAGATGACATATATAGAAAAGAAAGGACATTACATAAATTTGAGTTAGTTATATATCTCTCGCTAGAGAAAATCTTTTATTCCAAATTTTAGTAAACATTTGTAAATAAAAGAGCAGAATTATTTACATATTCACATAAATAGTTAATATTTTCATTACAAAATCACTTAAAAACCCATCTTGATAACTTTCCTTTGTTAGTTCTTCCAGTTAATATTTATTTTTCTCAATATATTTAAATTCATTGTTTTTAGCAATTCGAACATTATTAATACTATGAATTTGAACCCTAATTTTTAAGTGTTTACACCCATTTTTCCCTTTTGTGTTAAAAGATATAAACGTCTTTTTTGCAGAAAGCAGAGAGACAAGGTGTGATGAAATCAAGCTATGTGATAAGTTCACCATCTATCCTGTTTCAAAATTCAGGGTATTATTTTGTTCAATTTAATAAATAAATTGTTCTCTGATGATAACATTATAGATGAAAATTAAATCGGTTTGTCTGAGAATTAAAAAATTGTAAAACCGCTCTTCACAGCATTAAGTCAAATATGACGTTTTTGGATGGAAAATGTTGTTACATACGTGTTGATTGAAATGTAAAAGGGTTTTGATAGTATGAACTGTGGGAACTTTACTTATTTAATAAAAATCTTATGCTTTTAAAAAAATTTTCTATTGAATTATTCAAGAACACAATTTCATCGTTAAAAACAAAGTATTTAAGATATCTACTGTTAAATCATCTTAATTTACCTCATCTTATTGATTGGATGGATTTTTTTTCTTATAATTAAGATACAGACAGCAAAGAAGAGTTCATCTATTTAGATAAGATGGTCTAAATGTGAGGTGAATCGTTGCAAAGAACATCTTAAGAATAATGCCTTTCTTTTAGAATTTGTCCAAGTTCTTAAATTAAATAATGGATCTTTGTATTAATGAGTATTAACTAATTATGTTTACAGTTTTTTTATAAAAAAATTGAAATTAAATATTAATAGTGCTTAAATTTAAAAGTTGGAAATTTGGGACTTAAATACTTTTGAAATAAATCTTGTTTCATAAATTTCTGGCAGTTCAAATAAATATTCATTTATCTGAACATTTTGATTATTAAATTGATAATGTCTCCTATATTAAATTTGCAATTAAAAAGTTTACAATTTGAATTAAAACTTAAGCAATTTCGAGCGCATATCTGGGCTGTTTTCTTGTATACTCTTTGAATCTAGTATTTTTCAACGGCGACGAAGTTGAACTCCTTTTCCAATGCTGAAATAACCAAATTACTATCTATTAATTCTATGATATTTATATTCGCTCTAGATATTTTAAGAGAAGCATATACTAAAAAACATAAAATCTGATATAAAATGTAGTTATATTGTCTATTTGCATATAAACATGCAGAAAAATTCTAGAAATGGAAAAAAAACATTTACAAAATTATTGAAAAATTACTTACAACTAAATAAGGATAAAAGAGGGATATATATTGATGTTCAATGAAATTTTAAAATTTAGGTTTGAATGATGATGACATAGTCTGGTTTTAGAATTTCATTAGCTACTAAAGTGTTTGCATTAATTGCTTAAAAGGAGTCAATTAGTTGTCTTCGTATATGGTGGCTCAAGATAAGATTTACAAACTAGCTTATTTAATATTTGAAAGAATTTTGAAATAATAGAAAATGGTATAAAGACAAGTGATAGCAAAGCCGAGTCTACGCATATACAGTCTAAGCAGAGTCATAGCACATACACGATTAAATGATCATTGCTCCAATCAACCGGTATTAACCCCTTAACCGGTTTATTTTTCTTACTATCTAATAAGATGACACCTTCTATTTTGGGAATATTTTCTTGTTTTGATTCAAATGGAAATCCATGGAATACTTGGCTTACCTACGTATTCGAAGTCATTTTACTATTGAATTATAATTGTTATGAATGATTTATTTTTTGTTTACAGCATTCAAAATCCGATAAATCGATGCACGTACGGCGTACGGGCAAACCGGTTAAGGGGTGTTAAGGTTTCAAAATTGTTGCTTGTGCTAAAAAAACATTTTTTTTTCCTTCCATCATTTGCCACAAATTGATTTTGATTAGAGTTTGATTAGATTTTGGTTAGAGTTATATAGTGAATGTTTATACCATAAATGTGACTGTTCATGTAATCTAAAATGCTATTACATAGTATATTAATTTAATTTTTGTGATTAATTTGTAAAATGCTATTACGCATTATATTGTGACGATGCATTACATTTTCCTATCAAACGTAGATGGGATTTGAAAATTAAAGCTGGAGAATTTCAATATAATTTGCCAATATATTATTCTAAATAGTAATATTGTAAATAGCTAATTAAGAGTAAAAATTAATTTGGTCGTAAAGCATTTGATTATAAATTCCCATTCAATTTCAAGCTGTTTATAAAATTATACGATCTGGTAATCGATTATATGGCAACATGTTGCTTTCAAATAAAAAAAGAAGAAGAAAAATAATTGAATTACTATTCACGCCATTTATCTTTATAAACTCTTTGATAAAATACTTTCACAGATATCCTAGAATTTATTATTTAAACTGAAAGAATAATCTTTCAATTGCCAATTAAAACTTGCCCTTTATGTTCCGCCATTTCGTTTAACAACTAACAGTCTTTCCAAAAGCTGTAGCGACTTCTGAGAGTAATTAATTAATTAATTTCTATAGCAGATATGTAATTAATATTACTTTACTTTTATATGGAAATAATGGTGCTCTATTTAGTTTATTTTCGAAGTGTTTGCACTGCGCAAACAATTGGCTTCATTCTCTAGGCAATTCTATCCTTTGCTGCCATTTGAAAAACACAACATATTAATTAGAGAATGGAAGACAAGCAAAGTTATTCCTTTAGCTAGAAACATGTTTCAATTCATCGTAGGAAAAGAGATGTGTGATTAATTTGTATTTATTTAGGTTAATTATTTTCAGAAACAATGAAACTGTGTGTCACCACTTTCTTTTCTAAAAATTGTCTTTAACGAATGCAATTAAGAAACCTTTTTTTATTTTCTCTTTGTGGTTTAATTGTATTATGGGAGAAATAGAATACCTACTCGAAGGAAATAACAGATTTAAATTATTATAATGAAATTATTCAATTACTTTAAAATGAGATTTAAAAACATAAATTTAATTTTTCTATTAATAAAAAGGAAAGCATTTGGAATAAGTTTAAATGATTTGAAGTATGGAACTCTGATTTAATTAATAGAGGACAATAATATATTTTATTGGCTATTTATTTAAACAAGTACTGGATAGAGTTCCAATATTTAAAAGGAATATTTACTTACAAAATTAAGTTTTTATGTGGCGCTCTAAATTAAATTTCCCATTCAAAAGTATTTTTTTAAATGAAAAAATATTTGTTGAAGGAGCTCTTATAAAATTTATTTTTTAATGCTAGAGATTTAAATGTCTTTGTATATATTTTTCACGTTATTAGAAATGAAAATTATTAAAATGAAATCTGCTATGCATATTTCAATGTATTATGTCAGAACGTCATTTCTTGAGCGGCCAAGCACGACAAGCGTATCCAAGCTAAATGATATTTTAATTCATTTTAACTGCTTCATTGAATTGGTCACTTTAGTACTGCAAACCGTCAAAAAAATCCTATGCCTTCTATTTATTGTTTAAAAAAAATATCGCATTTTCTATTTATTTCATTTCATACAATCGCGAGCTCAAAATGACATTTTTCTAACTTTTATTTGCTTTAGTAATTAACTTTTTTAACAGGGCTTTTGTTAATGCAAT
The DNA here is from genome assembly GCA_026289955.1 of Argiope argentata. NCBI lineage: Eukaryota > Metazoa > Arthropoda > Arachnida > Araneae > Araneidae > Argiope > Argiope argentata. Next base: position 2,933,963 of record JAOUZG010044037.1, on the reverse strand, counting down.
GGAAAATCGTTATTAAAAGTTGATTTTTTGAGATGCTCTTGTAGATAATAAAATTTTAATTTTTCGCCTACGGATTCTTGTGGATGCCAAAAGCCTCATCCCAAAAATATAATGTTCCATAAAAAACACGATTTTTAAATTATATCAATTTTGTAATGAAATTCAAACAGTTTCCATAGTTTTTTCATATATTTAATCACTGGATTCATTTCCTCTTGTTAAAAACTTAAAAGAAAAACATTCTCATTATTAGATTAGTAAATATGAGTATAAGGAAATTGAATTCTGTAATATTATCAACTTTCCGAATTTTTTTCTTTCTTTACTTTTTTAGTTTCTCAAATATATAATTTTCCTTATATCAGAGTCGGATGCTTTTCTTACATTGTTTAATGATGACCAAATTTAATTTTCTAGATCTTGATCCTCTAATGAAAAATATTTCAATAAGCTTTTACATAAATTGTTTGCAAAAATGACTATTGGTGTTTAGGTATGTTCTATGATGATATAAAAATACAATTATTCGAATTATATTTGCTAGTTTCTTTACAAATTTTTACAATCTTTGATAGGTGATCACTATTTCCCATTATAACGCTAATATAATATATATTCTACAAATGAGCTTAGGCCGGGATGGCCTGGTTATTAGAGCGTTGGACTCGTACGCCTTAGGTTACGGGTTCGAAGCTCACTGGCCAAAAGATTCCCCGTGTGTGTGGTGGCTATCGCTCGTTAAATCTGTTCGTGATCGCAAAGTCCTCCATGTCGAGAGTAATACCACTGTTGGTACTATTTCAGAGGTGATCTTTCTCTGTTCCAGGTCTAAATTACGATCTGAGATGAATGCATATGCATGAATGCAGTCCGCCCCCTAAAAAGGGTTGTGACGTGTGTGTAGCTAAGCCGTACTCTTGGCCCTAGATGGCGCTACTTGTAAAACAAGAGACGTATATTTCCGGCTTAAAATCTGCTGATGTATCAGCGGGGCTTGTCCATGGTAAGTTCTATAAGTAAAAACAACAACAAATGAGCTTATGTTATGTTTCTTACAAATAATAATCTCAGGCCAAAACGCAGTGGTATACAAAAGGGTCATGCCAACAGAGTAAAACATTAGAAGCATGTGACCAGCAGCTCGAATTAATAGCTATAAAATCAATCGACTTTTCTAACCAACTACGTCTCATTCGGCGCTACAGAAACAATCAGGTGTCGTTTACCAATGACTCCCATTACGATCAATACAAAATCACTGATCTTCATCAACTCGTTTATTGCTAAAATGTTATATTTTTACCAGTCGCAATCACCAGTGTAGAAGCTAATTCATAATAATTTGTGTTGGGTGAACGCCACATTCTATAATTCATTTAATCCTTTAATAAGAAACTATTAATTGGAATTTCAGTACAAAATTGTTATTTACATGTAATTTAATTTTGCAAAGCAAAGGCCCCGTTTAAAAGTCAGCATTTCAGTACCCGCGATTTAAAATTATAAATAATAACTGTGACCTATCCGAAGCAAAAGGGTTAATGTCAAGAGTAAACCTTTCTCAAAAGTCAAAGCATTCGAATTTGAAAAAAAAAAAACACAATATAAAGAGTAAATTAGCGTAAAAGGAATTTTAATAATTTTCTCTTTTTTTAGAAAGTAAATTAATGTCGCAGCGGACATTAAAGATTATCTAAATAATGGTATTTTTGAAGTTAAAATTATAAACATGAACATTTTATGATTATGTTACTTATATCTTTCGTTATTTAGAAACAAAATTTAAGATGGATGCCATTTTCAGATAATAAATGATTAAATTTTCAATCTTATAACTGAATTGAGCATCTCGCCCAATCACTATTCCTATAAAATTGCAAAATATTTTTTTTTAAATTTTAATTCCTGGTGCTTTTTTTATTTTTATATGGAAAATTCTTAGTATTAAGTCATTAATATTTATCTCTACGACGAATATTTCATTTCTAATATATACAATTGCTAGTGAAATTTTTTCAATAGTAAAATGTTTACTTTTATTAGTGAAATTTACTTTCTATTCAATCGCTAACATTAATTTTCTCAAGTTGTCAATGAATTTTTTTTTCAATAACATATGAAATTGAAAGAATTTTTCTTAATGCTTCCTAATGACATTTTTTCATTTGATATAAAAATATATTATATTTGATTGTTAGCATTAATCCTTCCCAATTGCAATATATTTTTCCTAATTGAAATGGATTTTTGTTATAAATAAAGATGGTGAAAATGAATAAAGTATAAATAAAATTACCTGCATTTTTTTACACTCACTGTTTTTTAATCTTAATATGAAAAATTCTTTCTATTAGATAGTTAATAATATTTTATATTGTAAATCAATTTCTGTATCGATATTTATCGATATCACTATGATTTTAAAAAAACAGAAGAATAACACCTGGGTTGAAAAGTAACCTCAAGTTTCATAAGCATGAAAAGTTAGAAATTCTCCTTTCTAATTTAAAGAATTGCATTCTTTTTATTTCCTTACTATTCCAGATATCTTCTGTCTGGATGATTTCCCTTACATATCTCGGCATTTCATTCACAATAAAAATCTCCGCTCGTAAAAACGTCTCTTAAAATATATCACTGGAAAGCTATTCTCTAATCTTGTAATAGCATTATTCCAGAAAACTGGAGTTTATGCAACGAAAACTACTGACCAATTTGCCGAGAGAAAGTTCTTTTAGGAAAAAAGATTTATGGGCGGAGGGATAGAGTAAGTAATCAATAAGTTCTGTCTCTGTTTTTGAGCCATTTTCTTTTCTTCTGTACCTTTCTCTTTTAACAAGTTTTACATTCTTCTTTTGAAAATAATGGCTTCTAGAAACCTTTTTATCCTCTTTTAGTTTGCCCTATTTTCAATCGCCATAGATTCACTACTCTTCATTTCTTCTATGCCATATTCTCCTACGGATGGGAACAGGAATTCTCTCCGTTTTCGAAGCGCTGTGCAACTTTATTTAAATGTTGCCTGCGTTTCATCATTCCACACGTTTTATTGTCTCGCTGGAAATTTTGACAAGCTCTGCAGAATTTTTTTTTATCGTCTGATTCTTT